>PVIR01030609.1:0-20126 GCA_004026965.1 Petromus typicus | reverse complement strand
GGAAAATGTTGAGATTGTAACAAAAAAGTAATGAAACAAATTTTATGTATATGGGGGAGCGGTAGGGTGGGTAGGGCTATGGGAAAAATGAGAATTAAGTTGTGTCTTATACTGGTACAAATCCCCATTATGGAGCGCAATCATGATGTGTGTATGAAATGTACCAATAAAGATTAAAAAGAAAAAAAAAAGAAAGGATATATTTGACCCCTATGCCCCTTTTACTCACTCTTGGCCTTTCTACTATGTGATGATACAGTGAGCACTCACTTGTCCTATACTGGTCCCTTGATGTTGGATCTCCCAGATGACAGAACTCTGTGCCAGTGACTTTCTATGCATCATGAATCACCAGCATGGGATTCACTTAATGTCTTGGTTTGACCTATCTCAGATGTTGTCAGAGACCAGAGTGTTTTGAGAAGATAAACTAAGCATCTACATTGTAAGTTTTGTAGCATCCGAAACGAGGATGGGAAAGATGGCTCTCGGAAAGCTTGCATTGAGTTTTTCGATGTGCTGCTTGCGTATTACTGTGAGGTACGATCGCTGTACTGAGGTAAAGAAGAATAGCCAGGGTAATTTTAGTCGGTTGGAAGCTCATAACTCTTCTTGGAGCCAAGCATTTACTGGCCCATATTTCATGGAGTTGGGTCTTGGTGGAAGGAGTAAAGTGAGTCTATTCCTGTGCTGTTTTCTTCCTCCTGGGAGGAGGTGTGATGTGTGAGTTTAGAGGAAAGGGACCTAGGAGAACCCTCTGCCTGTTAGGTTTATATGCCTCGTAGGCAAACAGTCTTCCACATCATTCTGGTGCTTTCTAAGGGCTATAATGGGGAAAGGAATAACCCAGGACAGTAAAGAACGCTGTTTTCTTGGCCTATGTGCGCATGTGCGCATGCGCGCTCGCTCGCACGCACGCACGCACGCACGCACGCACGCACACAAACGCACCTGAGGGACCTTTTTAGAGTAGTGGTGATCGTCATGGTGGACAGAATTTGAGCGCTTGTGGGCATTAGGGACGAGGCAATTTCTCTTAGTCACCCTGAGTTTTAACATAATCTGTAACCTAAAACCTGAGACAGAGCTGGTCTGCGCAGTTTTAGGAGGTCCATTAAGCTTTTCATCTCCTCAGGAAATTCCCACTCTCCTCAGGGACTACTGAGGCTGAGGAATGAAGGTCTTTTGAAATAAAGAAAGCCATCGTGGATATCCCTGAAATCTCTTGTGATTTCCCAGCGTGGGAAGTCTCTGGTTAAGGAAGAGGAAAGAAAACCTCATGTCAGTCTCTAAGCTATTGTCTCTCCCCTCCCAACCTTTGCGCTTTGCCAGCGGATCTGTACTAGCATTGCCAGTAGGGGGCGCCAAGAGGAAGCCTGGGAGGCTGGACTAGAGGAAGAAGCTGGCGGTGGTGAGTACCTCCTGTTTGCGCTTAGTCCCTTAATGTGCCAGAGCTTCTTCACTATGGCAGCAACGGCAGCAGCAACTAAATTTGGTTTGAAGTTCTTGGAATACCTGGAGGGTCAGTTTCATTTTACCCCTGACATTTTACTAACAGCCGCAGTGGTCAGCGGACACCCCATTATTTGAGGCCTCTATCGCTCCTGTAAGTGTTTTCCTCTTCCTCTAAATTTTAATAGTGGCAGACTCTTCTCTTTGCTCCTCTAGCCCTTTGGATGATAGCAGATACTAGATATCTTAATGTTCTTTTATTCTTTCAGTTTCCTGGTTAATACAATTCTTTATATTAACTTTTTCCTATGCAGATTTCTCCTGTGACTTAGCTGATATAAGATCTTAGCTGAGCTCGTGCCTGGAACTATAATAAGGATTGTCAGACAATGTTGATAGACGAACCCTTCAGACGCGTGGTCCTTGTACAATATGGGAAGAGAGTTACATTTTCATTTTTGCTGTTCCCCAGGTGCTCTAGGAAGAACCCTCTAGGGGTGGAGTCCTGGCTGGTACAATAGTTGCAGACGAGATTTCCACTTGCTTGAGATGCTGGACGTCGTCAGTTGTACGGAAGCCCATAAGCCTTTCTGTGGCTACAACTGCCTTCTTTCTGTTCCTCCCTATCAGTCTGAAATTAACTCTTAAAAAAGGCAATCTTCATTTAAAATAGTCTATTTTATCTCTGGGCAGTTTGAATTTTTCTTCTTTGATTTAGGTTGTTTTTAATCCTTTTTTTTTTTTTTTTTGCCACCAGGGATTGAACTCAGGACTTTGTGCTTGGTAAAGCAGGCACTAAATCCTCGCTGCATTTACTTCTTTAGTAATCTGAATTGTTCTTTTAAACAACAAATCACTGTTCTCTAATTGTCCCTTCCCTGGGGCTCCTGGCTGCGCCCACTTCCATACTGAGCCATCCCACAGTCCCCTTGGAGGTGGTCTCCAGGACCCCTATGCAGATAGCCCAATCTAAGGATTGGGAAGGGTTCGGCCTGTATGAAATGGCCCATTAGCTCTACATAACCCCTGTGCATCCTCTTGTGTATTTAAAACCATCTCAGAATACTTAAATTATCAACTACATCAAATACAACACTACGGAAACAGGTGTTGCACTGTGTTATCTGGGGCACAGTGAAAAGAGAAAAACTGGCTGTGTAGGCTCCATGTCTAGAATCAGGTGGGCTGTGAGTTTCCATGGAAGCCTATGGGTCATGGCGGGTAGAATAAAATCTTGGTGGCTGAAGAGAACAGGAGAACAAAACTGCTCGGAGGATGAAACCAGGTGATTTCTGACTGTGATGGTTAGAATTCTGCATCCAGCTGAGCCTCAGGCCCCTCATGGGGTGCAAGGGGGTGCAGCATGGGGCACCTAGCCTCGGTTAGCTCCAGACTTGCATTGTCAAGCAGCAGTCTGATCAATGAGCTATGAGATTATTAGAAATCTATAGAGCACCGTGCATGGTTTACTATGAGTCATAACAATACTAGAACTACCTGTCTTACTTGGCCCAGGTGTGGGTTTTGCTATATGTACTTTTCTCTGTAACCAGATCATGTTGTATCTCGCCAAGGTCTAATGAGTGTTGAGTAATGCTGATCCTTACAAGCTATGTCCCTCCCTGCTTGTCATATATTTAAAAGCATCATTTCTACACTTGCAAAGGCAGCTTGGTTTCTGTTTACTGTTGCAAGCGACACTTTTTATTAAGATGTAAGCAGCGTGGACATAAAATTGTAGAAGGAATCTTCAGTTTTGACCTTCTTGACTTTGTTGTTAATAAACTGTCAGGATAACACATTACCTTATACAGAACACCTTAAAATATTCAAGACACCACTGGTCAGATTCCTTAACCAAAGGAAAGATAAATTTGTGTATAAATAGGTAGATTACCAATTTATATAGTCTGATTCTTGTTTATCAGCCAGTGAAGTTCAAGGCCACTGTCACTTGACTTTTCTTGTCTGAGAGGTTAACTTGGTACTTTGGATAAAGACTCTTAGCTTTTCTGTCTTTGACCTTGGGATGTCATTCAAAATATAGATGCTCTCTAATGTAGCCTCAATTATTCAAAAGGACTTTAATCTTCCAAATTAACCAAATCCCTTCCACTGCCCTTGCCCAGGGCTCTGGGTAGACCTTTATCAGTTAATGAAATTCAACTGAAAAAAATTTTAAGGTTGTTATCATTTATTTTTAATTTTAAATCTTCCCCTCTTTATTACAAGTGTGAAAGCTATAGTGAACAGCAGACATGCCTGAAAGGATGACAACATTATTTTAAAAAAAATAGATTTTATTCAAATTTTATCTAATAGAATAGAATAGAATGCTTCTATCACATATGGGCCAGCTTGGATGTTAAATTTTTTCATTTAGTTTTTGATCTTCATTTAGGAGATCCCATTTTCTTCTGGCCTCTCTCCCTTTCTTTTTCTATTTTCCTAGCTTCATCTCCCTCTTTCTTCAACTGCTATAGGACAGATTTTTGTCTTTCTCATTCAGCACTGATTAGTTTGAGGAACCGTTCTTTAGGTTTCTGGCTGACACATAATTTCACTTATGAGATCTACTTTTCCCTCTTGCATTTCATGACGCAGATAGGGTGAGAATAGGAGTATAATACTCTTTCCTGGTCCTGACACAGCAGGCTTAGATCCGACTTTAAGCCTCATTCCACTCCTTTGCTGACTCCAGGGCTGAAATTAATTTCTGAGGTCCGCACCAACCTTTTCCCCGCTCTTCTTCCCTCTGTCTGTCTCCTTCCAGCCACACAGACACTGAAGAATGGAACCCACTTTTTCACTGGGCCAGTTTGGTCTAATGAGAATCAGAAGTCTGCCAAGACTTGTGGTCAGGTATCAGGGGAGGGGTGTGAAAAAGGTTGCTCCATGCCGTTCCACAGAAACTCTTACCTTCTGGCCTGCCCCAGCATTCTTCCACTGACTGTTCAGAGCTGGCTGGTTTTGTCTGTCAGATCCAAACTGGGAAAATTTCTTTCCTATGATTTATTCTACAGCTAGGAGCTTTTGTCTCTGGATTGCGGCGGGCTGGTGTACCAGGTACAGCTAGCTCTCACAGCGGTGCCTTAGGGCCAAGGCCGACTTCCCACTGGGGCTGACAAGCGCTGGGAGCTCTGTTTCCCTAGTGCAGGGCTCAGCCTGCTGCTCTGAGGGTGACACTTGTTCCACGAGTGCCCATCCTGTTGCTGGCACAGGTGCCTTGAGCCACTGTCACCCACGTAGCCTCTTCTACCAATGCTTTTAAAAACTAGGGGGTTCGTTTGTCTGACAGGATTTCTAGTTCTTTCTCTGTCTCGGGCGAATTGTGCCAACGGAACTGAAAGAATTATGTTTGCTAAACTGGCTGTGGGTGTGGGGGTGGCAATGGTGGTTGCTACCAACTCAGCCCGTATTCCCTGGCAGCTTGGCGTTTTTTCTGCTAATGTAGCTTCTGAGTCAGTGTGTGTAGAAGAGGAAATCTCCTCTGTATGCAGGCTGCCTCATTTAAATCCTAGTTCCGTTGCTTTCTGTCTGTATGCCTCTAGGCAAATAACTAAGCTCTCCTGGGCTTGGATTTCTTCCCTGTACAATTAGGACAGAGATAGCATCTACTTCAGAGGGCGCCTAGAAGGCTTAAACAACCCGATGGCTAATGAAGTACTTAACCCAGTGCCTGGCACAGTGTAAATTCTCAATAAACATCTCTAATAATTATTGCAATCACCTCTCTATTTGGTTGCACTTCTATTATCTAGTCCGCGTTTTTACACTCATTATCTGATTTAAGCCACTGAAAGGCAGAAATTATTGTACTTTTTTTTATATGGGCAGAAACCACTGCTCAGGGGAAACAAGTAATTTACTTAAAGTTATGAATCTAAAACATGAGATGGTTTGGCCTCGTGCCTGTATGAATTCCAGAGTATTGGCTCCTCGATGGTGAGTTTTCTGCCATGGAGCTAGGGACAAGCTCAGGCAAGCTCTCAGGATCCTGACCCTTCCTCATTAGGGGAACCTCTTTGAGAGAAATCGCTGTTCTTACAACTCTGCATTTCTGAAAGTTCTCCTTCCCCAGGTTCTGGAGATCCGCCTCAGATGGCTTGAGGTAAAGAGTTCCCTCTCACTGGGACCATGCTCCTTCCCTTTGTTCCCTGAAGCCTTGTCTGTTTATCCCTACATTCAACCACCCTGTGCTCTACACCAGGGTTCATCTCGTCCTCTTTGTCACACAGGATTCTTCTTGTCTCCCCAAGGAACCATTCTGTGTATGATGTGATTTTTTTGGGGGTTTTTTTGAGACAGAGTCTTGCTTGGTAGTTCAGGCTGGCCCTGAGCTCAGCCTACAACTCACATCACAGCAATCCTCCTGCCTCTGCCTCCCGGGTGCTGGGATTACAGGCGTGAGCCACCACGCCCGGCACTGTGGTATGTGGTGCTGGTTGCTGCTGGGCGTGAGTCTCCACGCCCAGTATTGTTATGTGGTTACCGGGGATCGAACCTGGGTCCTTGCACTTGCAAGACAGGTGCCGGAACCACTGAGCTAACTCCCTGGCCCCTATGCTGTGATTTTTTAATAGAAAAGGAAATCAATCAGCAGGCAAGACTTCATATTACCAGGAACTAGGCCTGGAAGTCATACCTTAAGCAATGTAGATTACCTCCATCGAGGCCTAGTTCCATGGGGCTCTGCTTGGTGACAGCCACGTTCTTTCACAGTGAGCACTGAGAGTCAGTCAGAGGTGCACTGTGTGAGTCAGCGTGGTATAGATACCAGCATTTCCATGTGCAAGTGAAGAACTCAGACCCAAATTTGCACAGAGAGTAACTCCTCCCTCTGTCTCAGGCTTCATATGTCAGGCCCGAGGTTGCTGATGGGAAACCCAAGGAGGCAGGGGCTCATGCTCAGCTCTCTTCCCCATAGGCTGGCTAAGCGCGTTTCTTCACTGGAGGCCTTCTTATCCACCATGGAAACTCTGGGCAGGGAATTTCTAAACATGTTAGTCTCTGGAGTTTTCCCTTTTTTTTCTCAGCAATACTCACTGAAGCAAGGACAAGGAACTGAGAAGAGAGAGAATAGGGCATGGTCCTGATGGCTTCCAGAGGCTGGGACCTCAGTGAGTTCCCCATATGGGCTGCAGTGTCTTCAGCCACATACTAAGAATGTGGCTCCATTGAAAGTGCTTTAGGACTCCTTCCAGATATCTATGTTTAGTTACATTAGAATGTCTACCTCTTGCCAGAGCCAGCTCTAACCCTGAAATACATGTCTGAATGCTATAATCCTGAAGGTTACAGTCTCAAAAAATCAAAGTCTAAAAGTCTAAAATCTTAAAGTTTGCAATCCCAAAAGCTGAAATCCTGGAAAGAACAAAGGAAGAGGCTATCTAAGAATGCAGAAGGGATGAATGCTTGAGTGATTACTGCACTATCAGTTATACACGACAGTTACATCATGTTAAATAGAACAAATATCTGAAAGCCCAGTGACACATTATTTGGGGTGGGTGGATGAGGGTAAAGTCCAGTCGTGAAAATGCATTTCAGTTGAATCACTGAATCATAATTTCAGATTGGGAATTAGGTGTGGTCAAGGTTTCTAAAAGTAAATTTCAAGATCATTATCAATAAAGTTGTTTGTCCCCCCTGCCCCCCAGCTCAAAGCATTTGGCAGAAAATTCAGATGAGTGGATTGGTCATGCAATATGGTAGTAATGCAAATGTCAGGTTAAGTATGTGTCATTTGTCTGCCCTGGCATCTCCTTTCAGCTGGTAAAATTCCAGGAGAGTTTAATGAATTAAAGTTGCATTTGCCTGAAGAAGCCAGTAGTGACTGACTGGTTTGGAAATTATTATGTGCATCATAAGATAAGAGGAGACACTAAGGGATTGCTGTTTGATCACCAGCATTGTTTCTGCCCAGTTTGCAGTTTGGATATGAGTGCATGTGGAAGGGGCTTCGGTGTACCCAAACAGAAGGTGGAAAAACTTACCAGGGAATGTTATGTTGGTGTGTGTCAAATCACAGAAGAGTTCCCAAAAGAGCTTACCACACAGAAAATGAATGTGAACATATTCTTTGAAGACAGCCAAACCCTAGAAGAAAAAAGAATCAACTATTCATCACAGTACAAGACTTCAAAGTATAGGAAATGATCAGGAAAATTGGCCAGCTTTTATGGACCACCTTACTGCAATTGCTTATAATCTATCCCTGTAATGAACATTTTCAGGTTGAATTTTCTCTTTAGTCCTTTTAAATTCTCCATTCTAAATTGCCAGCATTATTTTTTTACAATTCACTATGTTATGTCCTTCATCTCTGCATCATTTCCAATACTGGAGGTATATATTATGTAAAAAACTTTGAGGGAATTTGCCTTCATGTGACGGTATTTTTTTGGTAAATTTAACTCTGTAAGGGAGTATTATGTAATGCAGTCTAGTGTGGAAGCATGCTGTGTATATGTGAAAACAATGAAGCTCTGATGATGAAGAGAGGTCCACTTTTGAATGTCTGTACTCAAGGAAGAAAATTTCTCAAGATCTTGTCTTTTCACGTGTCTGCATATGTGGTTGTATCACAATAAATTTGAAAAGCTACTTTTTAAATATGTGTTTTCAACTTACTCATGACTATATATATCTAAGGGTACAGTGTGATGTTTCAGTACATGTATAGAACATGCCATTATCAAATCCGGATAACTGACATTTCAAATGATCATTTCTTTGTGCCAGGAGCATTAAAAGTCTTACTTGTTATTTAAAATATTCACTCAGTTGTTGTCAAGAGCAGTTAGTACTGTACTGAGATATGGAACACTAGAAGTTATTTCCACTAACCAACTATGCGCTCATCACCCTCTCTCCATCTCCATCCCCGTCTTTACTAACTTCTAATTACCATCATTTACTCTTTACTTCTCTGACACTTTTGAGTCTACGTCCAATTGAGAGCATGTAGTATTTGTCTTTCTTTTTAAAAATTTTTTAATCTTTATTGGTACATTACATATACACATCATGATTGCACTCCATAATGGGGATTTGTACCAGTATAAGACACAACTTAATTCTCATTTTTTCCCATAGCCCTACCCACCCTACCGCCCCCCCATATACATAAAATTTGTTTCCTTACTTTTTTGTTACAATCTTATCATTTTCCCCCTTCTCCCTATTTTACATTGAGCATTTTCTATTTCACAATATATAACATGCAATTCTAGAACTCATTTATACCTTTATTTTCTCATACCGGAGAAAAGATGAGATATGTAACTATCTGTGCCCTATTTATCTCATTTATGAGGATATCCTCAAGGTATGTCCATTTAAGTAGAAATCATGCAAACTTATCATTTTTAATGGCAGAGTAATACTCCATTTTGTAGAAGAACCACAGCTTTTTTATCCATTCTCCAGTTGATGGACACTTGGGTTGTTTCCAAGATGTAGCAATCACAAATTGGGCTGCTATAAACATGGGTGCACATATGTCACTGTGATATGAGTCTTTTAATTCTTGTGTGTATATACCTAGCAGGGCAATGGCTGGGTCAAATGGGACCTCCAATCAGTATTTGTCTTTCTGTAACTGACTTATTGCGGCTAATATGTTTCTCAGTTCCATTCATATTGCCACAAATTACAGGAATTCACTCTTTTTCAATGGCTGAGTAATATTCCACTGTGTATATCTGCCACATTTTCATTACTTATTCATCTGTTGATTAACAAACACCCAGGTTAATTCCATTTCTCAGCGATGTGAATGCTGATACCAATAACATTGTTAAACAAAGAAATTCTGTGATACATGGAGCCTGGAGAAAGAGGAGGGCCATGAGGGAGGGGAGGGATGTGATCTGAGTTTTCAGGGAAGATTTGAGGCTGAGTGGAGTCGGGTGTTTCTGAACCCATAGGTCAGCAGTGGAAAAGATAATGACCATTAGCGGCCAAGTCAGAAACTGGGACACTGATTATGAGTCTGTCACCCTGATCCTGGTCCTAGAAACTGGTAGCTGGAGTAGGATGACAGAAATGGGAGAAGGAAATAGGAATTTTCCTATCTGATGGTGTATGAACTGCCTAATACAAATCCTTAAGAATTTGCCCAGCATGGGGAAGGTTTGGCATAAAAATGCACAGGGGAATTGGAGAAACTGCAAACTCCCAGGCTCCACTCCTGAGGAAGCAAGTCAGAGGGCCTGAGCCGGCTGAGCTCACGTGGGTGTCAAGTGAACCTCTTGAAGGCGATGAAAACACTTTCTGTCTTTCTACTCCTTGTGTCAGCACCATTTCACATCTTGCTAGAAGGGCACCCAGCCCTCCAGGTTAGGATCTGCAGAACCTTACAGAAGATCAGGTGGGACCATGGGCTGCGCTGGTGAGAAGTTGGAGACGCTCTGCTCTGGATGTTGGGCAAGACTGTCCTCCACCGTTTCTCCTGTGAATTTTGGAGGAGTCAAGGGTCTGCCTTGGGTCCCCGGTAACTTTGGCTGTTCTTTGCTCTAATCCTGCTCAGTTTGATTTGAGTGAACCAGCGCCGGTTTTGCCCCTCCTTTCTCAAGCATGACTGGGTGGGGTGGAAGCATGCTTGGAAAAAGGAAAGATGCCAAGATGTGTGCCAGTTGCAAAGAGGGCCACCGTGGGCTTTCCTTTCTCTGGGGGATGAGTGAGTCTCTGAGTGCCCCTGCTTCTGTCTCTGAGGAGACCCCTTGGCCCACTGTGGCTTTATTGCTTTTAAAATCTATTTTATATTCCATTATGTGATTGCACTGTCCTCCCTCCCATTCAGCCATTGCACGTGCGACACTCCAATCTCTGTTCAGAACATTTCATCAGATGGGCTCCGATTAAAATCCAATAAAATTTAAAGCAGGAGGAAAGTCCCGAATAAAGGAGACAGCATGTAGCACACGGGGTCTGAAGGAAATTCAGTTTCAAGCTTTCTGAGCACATTTTGGGAACCACCTCCGAGGCATTTATTAAAAGCAAAACAGAACAATAAAAACGATCTCCTCCTGCCTTTTCTCACACAACTTCTTTTATGCATTTAACTTCAAGAATTGAATACTGTCCCTTAGGATCAGAAGAGCTTAAGATACACAGGAGGGACGGATGTGTTACTTGTCTGTCATGCACTCTGTGTTCCCTGTGCATGAATCTGCCCCTTGGGTGGACAGTCTCTGTCCAGCGCCGCGTCAGTCAGAGCTCAGCAGAGAAATGGATTTAAAGCAGTATATGTAGATGTGTAAGAATTTCCCCGATTGGCTCTCGATGTCTGTCTCTTAGGGTCAGATGTGGGTGAGTGCAAAAGGCTTGTCTGCACCCTGGAGGTCCGAAGGACCCAGTCAAAGGCCTGGAACCCACTGTAGTGTGCTGTGTGAGTCTGCCCTGGAGGCTGAAGAGTCTGTGCTGGATGCCAAGGTGGAGACTGGAGCTCCTTCGAAGAAACGGAAGAAGCTTTATGGGTAGCGTTTTGCACCCTTCTGAAGACACTCCTCCCGAGAGTGAGACTCTTCCGCACCCAGAGCTACACTGACCCAACCTAGGTGGGTGTTTCTTACTTGGGTTGACACAGTCAGTTAACACTTCTAAGCACAGTCACGTCACAGCTGCCCCTCCTCTCAGGGCCCAAACTTGGCAGGAGGGAGTAAGAAAAGCTCTGTTCTGTTTACCCCGACAGAGGCCATGGGGGAATGTGGGTTGTCTTTCTGTTTCTATGTATGCTTTCGTGTCACATTGCTCAATATAGGTAATCGGGTACATCCAACTCATCTTTTCTCTGCTGCGTGGTAATTACGCTCCCTCCTATCGCACGCAGGGATCTGTATCCCTACGCAATCCCTTTCTTTAAATTAGCAAACAGGGCCACAGTCAGGACAACCTTGCGCGTGCCGAAACCTTCACCTAGAGTCCCCAGGATAATTCTTAGCGTAAGAAAATTCTGCTTTCTGCAGCCTTTGTTTTTCTAGGAACCTGAGAATCTGTCATAATTTCCAGGGACAAAGCATGGGTGACGAGGTAGGAGAGACAGCTCCATACATTTTGTCACTGTTTTGCGGATGGCTCCTCTCCCCCAGTACGTAGGCTTCGATATTCTCCCGTTTACCCCAACACATGAAGTTGAGACTGGAGCGGTGTGCTAGGAAGGGGGCTGCAGGGACATGAATACAGCTGTGCGGTGCGCTTGTAATTGCTTTCCCAACAGGTTCCCTGAGTGGGAGTGAGGGGAGGGAGCGGAGCTAAAACTCACGTCTTTGCTTTTGTTGTTTGTCAGACGGGAGGAGGGGAGGAACTACAGGGAGGTTCTCTATTATCTGTGATTCAGTTTTAAATATTTCAATTATGCTTCTCCACTGGTATGGAAAATTGAGAGTTGGCTATAAAATACTTATAAAAATAACCATACTTGGAGCAGTTTAATTACTTTAATGAAATGGAGACAAATATTTGTAACTGAAGTGCATGCTCATAGATAATGCGAGGAGAATACATGTATTATTCAGCAAATGACTTAATTAGTTTTTAATTAGTAGAAATTGCAATAATTTTTCAGCGTATCTTTTATTGGAATAGTTTTTAATAATAAAAAAGCATGTGGATATCCTTTGTAGAAAGCCATTTACTGTAAAGCGGGATAACAGATTTGTTGTTTCAACTAGAAAAATTTCAATTCCATTATAAGTGAATTAGAGTTCAGCTTATCTTTGCAGGGCTCAGTGGCGTCCTCCCTGCACATCATCTGTAGTGTACACACATCCCAGTGCACTCAACAGATTGAAGGTGACTTGGTTTCTGGATTCTGTCTCTCTTTAAAAACCAAATAATATCCACCCATCCACCCAGCCTCCTTTCCATGCACGTATTTAATGTTTGTGGCATGCCAGGAACAGTAACAAGTATTACAAACTTAAAGGTTTCTAAAACCCAGGGCCCAGTGGCAAAGCTCACAGTCCAGTAGAAGAGCTAGACACATAAATGAAGAATTACATTGGATTTTGGAAATGATAGTCTGCAACTAAGTATCAAGTGGCTTTCAACTAGTCAGGAAGAAATAGCCATTTATTCCCTGAGGTCTTCCGAGACCACTGCCTAGGACGACTGACTTACCTAATGGGTGGGACGTTAGGAAGGAAAACAAAAGTTTGGAAATAAGTGTTCAATGTGTTTGTGAAACATCTGAGCTAGAAAAGATGGACTGGAACAGAATTCTTCCAGGCCCTTCAATATCACAGTAGGAATGTACTTTAAATTCATAGTTCTGTAATTGTGAAAATGATATATGATCAGTATGGAAAGTTGGAAAAACAGAAATGTGGTAAATAGGAAAATAAAAATCACAGTGTTAACCCTTTCTAATGGCTTAATAGCTTTTTATCACTGAATACACTTAAAATGATAAACTTGTGCTGCATAAATAGTTTTAGAAACTGCTTCTTTCATTTAGTACATTGTAAATGTCCTCCCCATGTCATTCAAAATTCCTGGAAAATATAATTTTGAAGACTGTCACAATCCTCAATATGCGTATACATATGGGATGTTATCTATTAAATCAGCCCTTTGGTGTTAAATATTTTTTATTATTTCCATTTATTATGATAATAGGTGATAATAAACATATTTCTCCCATACAGTTGCTTGCATTTTTGATGATTTCCTTAGGGTAGTTATACAGAATTGAAACTACAAGGTTACAGGATATAAATATTTGAAGATTTTTAATGCATGTTATCTAAGTGTTTTTCCAGTGAAGAATATTAGCAAGATGTAAGTACTACTGGACAATAGGGAACTTTTATAATGCCTTTATGTTTTTAATACTTTCCATTTTAATAGAGAGAAGATAGTATTTCATTTTTATGGCAGTCTTTAATTTTAATATTTATTTAATATATATTTGAAGAAGTTACCAGTGGCTTTAGGAGCTATTTGTATTTTTTCTTGGAAATGTCTGTCTTTTCCTATGGTGTTTTAATATTTTATTGATTTATTATTTTATTGATGGGTAAAACACTCAAATATGTGAAAAATATTCTTTGAGGTCTCCTCCATTCCATTCCCAAATGTTTTGACATTTGTTGTAGTATTTTTGTTTTTATTTTTTTTGAGACTGGGTCTCCATCTTGTAATTCAGGCTGGTCCTGAGCTCAGCCTCAAACTCACAGTAATCCCCCTGCCTCTGCCTCCCGAGTGCCAGGATTACAGGCGTGAGACACCATGCTGTGCACTGTGGTGTGTGGTTCTGATTGCTGCTGGGCGTGAGTCTCCAGGCCCAGCATTGTTGAATGTGGTTACCGAGGATCAAACCTGGACGCTTGCACTTGCAAGGCAGGCTCTGGAACCACTGAGCTAAATCCCTGGCCCTTGACATAGTATTCTTAAGACCCCTGGGATAATCCTCCCATGAGATGACAATAGATTTCTCAGGCTTTGCAGTGAAAAATGCATCTTATGTATAAAAAGGAAACCTATGTAGCTTACATATTTAGGCATAAAACAATGCAAAAAAGAAGTGCTTTAGATGTTCACTAACTTTGCATAGTTATTATGCCAGCTAGATGTTTGCATGCTTGCCAATTTTAAATATCTTTTTAAGCTGAAGCCTACTGCTTCCAGACTCCAGTGAAAGAACGCTGTGACTGGATGTCATTACTGCCAATCATCTACCAGAGAATAAAGGCTGTGACTTTTCAAGGGAGAGATAGAAGGAGCAAGTCGTGATCAAGGGACTTGATTATGTTGTGTGTAAGCCAGTGCATGCAGCGCGCGCGTGTGTGTGTGTGTGTGTGTGTGTGTGTGTGTGTGTGTGTGTGTGTGTATGTATCTGCTCGTGCATTTCTATTTGACTCAGGCCTCTGAAGGAGTTCAAGGAGAAGTGATATCTGATGATTTCTTAATGTTATCTTGAATAGAAAATAAAAGGACCTGGTTAAAAATAGTCTGATTTATATCTAGTCCTCTCACTCAGTGCTTTTAACGAGTTGATTAATTTGGGTGCAAACAAGGAGAAAATAACATTGGTCTTTGGTCAAACACTCTCTGATTCTTATAATTTATGTTAAATAACTTTAAAACCAAATTAAAAGACAAATGATGAATGAGAAAAATTAAAATAACTCTAGAACATTCTGAAGAGAAAGCACACCATTCTTTTTTGTTTATTTATTTATTTTTAGGGTTTTTGAGACAGAATCTCGCTTTGTAGTTCAGGCTGGCCCTGAGCTCAGCCTCAAACTCACATCACAGCAATCCTCCTGCCTCTGCCTCCCGAGTGCTGGGATACAGGCACGAGCCACCACGCCCGGCACTGTGGTCTGTGGTACTGGTTGCTGCTGGGCATGAGTCTCCAAGCCCAGGATGGTATGTAGATACCGAGGATCAAACCTGGGCCCTTGTACTTGCAAGACAGGCGCCAGAACCACTGAGCTAAACCCCTGGCCCATCTTTTTTATTTTTATTAAAAAATTTTTTTTTGTGGTACTGGGGATTGAACTCAGAACCTTGCCCTTGCCAAGTAGGTGTGGTGCCATTGTCTCCATTCTTTTTTAGAAAGGTACTTTGAAATACCTTGTTTGTTTATTTGCTTTCCCAAGCAGTTTAAAATAACTTGTCAAACTGTACACCCTCCCTTCCCAAAATATCCAGTGAGAAATAATTAGAAATACAGATGAAGATAAATGTGAACAGTTTTTGGTAGTGTGGTTATAGGTTTGATGAATTGCCATCAGAGAACAATGACATTACTGTTGAATACATATGTGATGTTCCCAGTGTCTCCTCAAGTCACTCCACAGATTGAGTAAGTATTCTCCCAAGTGATATGGATGAGAACCCCATTTTGGACACCAGCTTCCCCAAAAGCACAGAATGAGAAAATTCCCTGGGCTGCAGGTCTTGTGGGAAGATTGGATGCAGGACAGTTCTCTGCTAGGAAGGTTTCTGGGCTTGGTCAAATCGAGGGATGAAATAGGATCTCTTGATGATCTGGGGACAAGAGACCACAAAAGAGGTAACACAGATTCTGGACAACTCAGGGGCGGGTGAGACGGACTGGTAAGGATGACCTCATTACTTCGTGGGTGGAGTGATGTGGCCGCCTAGGTGGAAATCTCTCACGGCATGAGCGCGGGCCGGGAAGGGCTTCAGTGAGGGACCAGCACATGGGCTTGCCGTGGTGCTGACCCACGGTCTACAACTATGGGTGCCTAATTCCGCAGTGTCTGTTGCCATGGTATTTTTCATTCAGAACATGTGGAAGGCACATGTTTGCTGAGACACCAACGTGCTAGAAGCCATTCCAGTGCATGGGATTAAATCAGCTGACTTCTCATCCTCCTTCTTCGGTCTTTGGTGTGTCCATCTTTACAGGACCTGCAGCTGCTGAGAAGGCTTAGTGCTGACTGTCTCAGGAGGCTTCACAGTGAACTTCACAACCGACACAAATGGGCCTTGTTTTCTTGTCTATAAAATGGAATGAATATATTGATGTCTTGTCACTCACAGGTGTATTAAATAAAAATCATGTAGGTAAAAGTGCTATGCTCAGGTGAGACATTACCATATTTCAGAATCATGCTTGAATAAGAATATCAATAAAGATATTCTTGATGTGCACTTAAGGATATTGAGACTGGTGTCATTCTGTATTTTACTCTATCCAGGATAAAATTAGCTTTTCCAAAAGCAGGCCTTTTGGTTCAAATAGCTGTGGTCAGTTTCTTGGGAAGATGTGGTAGTTCCTGATTTTCCCCCGCAGGTGCCCACGTTTCTGAGCAGGGAGGGCCTTGCGACTTACTTTCTCCTTCCAGACACAAGGTGGTGCTAGTGTATTCGGAAAGAAACCTCCCAACTGCAGAATCAAAAATTCTCATCCTTTCCATCCAAATTTATAATCAGGATTTACAACCCGTTGTCATAACTTTACCTTTCCTAAGCCATCAATTCTCTGTTTCTCTTTAAAAAAAATTCTCTTCCTATAAAATTATTCTTTTTGAGGATTAAGTTTGCTTTGTGACAAATCCACATCTACACTGAAAATTATTAACTCAAGTTTTCCTCAGGGGTCAGTGCTGGCCTTTCTCCACTGAAGCTTGACAAGACCTACGCTTGGGCTCATTTGCTGGAACTCGCAATTGGGTCTAATGGTGAGTGTGTTCTGAGGAATGGTTGTATGAGTGGGGGTGTGCAGGCATGCTTTTGCATCACTGAGCTATCGTGCTGCTGAAGGTGCTCTGGGGTCCACATGAGACCAGGGACGCCTTTGGCTTTTGAAGCCTCTGATTGTCACCTGTTATGTGGTAATCACTGTAACAGCAGTCTCTCCATACTGTCATGAAAGCTAACGGTAGCTGTCAATGCAGTTTTACCTCATCTGTAAAATGGGATGACAGGTGATAGATACCTCTTAGGGTTGGTTGTAGGGTAAGTTAACATGAGAAAACATACAGCACTTGTACAGAATGAGTACTCCATGAACACTTCTGATTATTGTCCTTCTCCTCAAGGATGCCAGGAGGCATATGCATGTGACTGTAGGGTCAGCTGGAGGCCCAGGGCCCCTGCTTTAGCTACAAAGCTAGTTAGTTCACCACATTTCCAGTAGTATGTTGTCTTCCTTTTTCTTTTGTGTTTTTTCTTTCTCTTCTTGCTTAATGGAAGAATACATTTCCATTTTAATGATTCTTTTTTTCTTTAGGATATGAATTTGTGTTTCTGTGAAAAGAAAGGGGACCTACTTTTCCCTCTAGCCATGTTGTCAAAGAGCTTTGTGAGATCAGAATGAGCTGGCCTGGAAGCCAGGGGACTCTAGATCTAGAGAGCTGGAAATAAAATTCCTTATAAATTTAACGACTGACATTTTCTTGTTGATGATTGTTTAAAAGGTTAACGGTGATTTTTTTTTTCTTCCTATCAGACTAGGTTGTTATAAAGGTTAAAATGAACATGCAGAATATGAATGATAATATTGGGGTTCTAGATGTTATTATTTAAAGTAAAGGTTATTTGGTATCTGGTTATGTGTGTATGTGTGTGTGTGTGTGTGTGTGTGTGTGTGTGTGTGTGTGTGATGTGTTGAGTGGAAGAGGCCATGGTATAGGAATGCTGGATCAAATAAGATATGGTTGAATCAACAATTTCAAATATAATTTCAGAAAGCAAAGCTGTTATACCTGTACTCTGTCTCTCTCCCAATCTCACACATCCACACCCTTCACACCCTCATTCTGGTTGAAAATATAGGACAATTACTTGTCCCAGTGGAATTGAAAATGGAACAAACAAAATATGGGTCACTCCTAACTGTATGGGATATCTAGTGATTTTGCCCTAGGGGGAACACGAACATTATTTTCTAGGGCAAGGATCAGCCGCAGGCTTCTCCTTAAAAACCCAAGTAAAACAAAATCTGCCTAGCCAGGAATAGGTATAAGTCAAGGAGTAGGGGTGGCTTAAGAGTAGATAGTAGAAAAAGAGTGGAGACAAGAAAGAGGAAAAGGGAAGAGGAAGGCAGATAAGGGACAGAGAAAGAGCACGTCATTGAGAATGAAAAGTTACCAGCTGCATGTTCAGATGTGGGTGGAAGAATGTCTAGGGGCTTGGTAGCTAGGAAACCCAGGGCTAGCGCTGCAGCTGTGTGACCTGTTAACCCTGAGCAAAAGACGAGAATCACTGAATGTCAGTATGCTTAATTCTGGAGTCGGGTTAATAGTATCTGTCTTTGCATGATTGTAGATTAGCAGAATATAAGGTCAGTGTGTGTGTGTGTGTGTGTGTGTGTGTGTGTGTGTGTGTGTTCTTTCCTGGAGACAAAGTAGTCTCCACTGGAAGAAAGCTGAAATGGTTTTCCCTCCTTGTCCCTCAGTGTCGTCTTCTTTGTCTGACGCCCACACCCCCGAAGAGCATCCTGGGATCTTGTAGTGAAAGTGGCCTGAGAATGACAGGAAAGTATCCCAAAGAATATGCATAGATGAGGCTGACAGAGAGGGGGCAACTCCTGCTCATCCTCCAGAAGGTGTCCCTTCCAAGCCCTTCTCTGTTGACAGCTTGGTGAATTGCTGTGTGACAGTGGTTGCCACATGCAAAGACACTCCTTGAGGGCATCTGTCCTGGTCAAAATGTGCGGCCAAACTCCAAGAAGAGTGTTGTCCAGGTTCTTCTCTGCTGGTTGTAAACAGACTCCACAATGCATAGGGTGATTTTTCAAATGGACACAAATATACTGAACCACAGGGCTAAGTCCCCGTTTGTCTCCCCTCTGCTATGTTAAATATTTTGCTGAAGTCAAAGTATACGATGTTTACAATTTCCCTAGAGTTCTTCAGCCTATTAATTCTGATGACTAGATTATTTTGTGGGTATTACAAGATATTTTCTTATAAAGGAGGCTTGAAAATTTTCTGAGAATTGATCAATACTATGTTGGCCTACAGTTTCCTGGAATCATTTTTTCCTTGTTTTAAAAACTCAAGAATTATTCAGTCTTTCAGTCTTTTTATGTATTGCCTACTATTCTTTATTTTATTTATTTATTTATTTTTTTGAGACAGGGTCTCGCTTTGTGGTTCAGGCTGGCCCCGAGCTCAGCCTCAAACTCACATCACAGCAATCCTCCTGCCTCTGCCTCCCGAGTGCTGGGATTACAGGCGTGAGCCACCACGCCCGGCACTGTGGTATGTGGTACTGGTTGCTACTGGGGTGAGTCTCCACGCCCAGTATTGTATGTGGTTACCAGGGAATCAAACCCAGGTCCTTGCGCTTGCAAGACAGGCGCCGGAACCACTGAGCTAACTCCCCGGCCCTATTGCCTGCTATTCTTGATTTTAGCTTGTAGGCATTGTGCAGCTTGAGGAACAAGTACAAAAATTCCTTTAAGCATGTGAGCTACCATTTGACTCTACTCTGTTACGTGCTTTTTTTCTCATGTTTTCTTTCTTTTAAAAGATACAATAGTGATTATTAAGATAAGTATAGCAGAGGTTAAAGTTGGGTGTTGTATTAGCATTTTGAAAGGACTTCCACATGCAGTACCTGATGCCAACCTTACAAGCTTTTGTGATGTTTCAGGACTGGTATTCTTTTTTTTTTTATTCAAATCTTTATTGATACATTATGAATACACATCATCATTGCATTCAACATTGAGAGTTTGTATCAGGATATGGCATGACTTGATTCTCATTCTTACTATCGTTGAACCATTTCTTATATGAAATGCTTGAATAAGAAGTGTTTTGGATTTAGGATTTGTTTGGATTGTGGAATATTTGCATATCTATAATATCTTGTGGACAGCATCCAAGTCTAAACACGGAATTGATTTATATGTGTACCCTGAAGTAATTTTATTCATATATTAAATAAACTTGTGCAGGAAGCAGCTTCATGATGTGGAATTTTCTACTTGTGGCATCACACTGTACTTTAAACAGTATGGATTTGAGGGTGTTTGTATTTATTTATATCTTAAGTTTTGAGACATGTTCTTGCTAACTTGCCAAATTTCCCAGGCTTGGTTTCAACTTAGAATCCTGCTGCTTCAGCCTTCTGACTACTGCACCTGAAGGTATGCATAAGATTGGAGGCCTGCAACACCAGGCCCAGCTTGGACTTTTCATTTTCATCTTAGAGATGCTCAATGTACTTCTTTTTTTTTTTTT
>PVIR01030608.1:0-14655 GCA_004026965.1 Petromus typicus | reverse complement strand
TTCCCTTAGAAAAATAAAACAAACCACTTTCAGGACAAAAATAGTTTCCAAAGTGGATCCTGCTCTTCTGTTTCGCAGACCTCTGAATGCCTCCCTTTGGCCCCCTTGTTCCACTCGTTAGAGACCATAAGTATGAGCCATTCACATGTCTTCTTCCAGAAGACACAGGCCCCTGCAGTGGACGCCCCAGTTCTCCCAAGGCAGCACCACACCCCCGGCCCTCCCTCCTCACCAGCAGTGCAGCGGGGACATCTGGACCTGCACACCAGGTGCTGGATTCCTGGGGATTGACCACCACTCCCTGAAGCACCTTCCGACCTGGGTCATTCCCACCGCCTGTGAATATGACAAGATGCCTTCCTCGGTGTAGGTAGACCCGCTGGAGCAGCAGCGAGAAGACGGGATTCTCCTCACCACGTCACGGACCCAGCCTTGCGGCCAGATCTGCACTCAGCGCTGTCTCAGAAGCGATGTCCCCTGGAAGCCTGCGTGAAGTAGACAGTGTCTGTCTAGACAGTACAGCAAACCCAGCCCCAGGTCACGTGGCCAGTGACAAGTGGCTGCTGAGCATCTATACCCTAAGAGGTGAGCTGGAGTGGGAGGGGGCCCGAGAGGGCAGGAGATGCTGACAGACAGCAGCTGGGCGCAGCACGCATCTCTGGGGCACCTTCAGTTGCCAGTTTGTTTGCTTTTGGGGGGACAGGGTCTCACTACATAGCCCAGGCTGGCCTCAAACTCATGATGACCTTCCTGCCTCTGCCCCAGCACAGCTGTGTTGACCGATGGGCACCACTACAGCTGGCTGAGTCTGTGCTCGGATAAAGTCCTGTTACCAGCTTTCTGGGTCCCATGGAAATTCCTTCCAGCCTCTTGATGTCCCAAACAAAGAAATAGACCATCAAGCTGGGTTTTTCAGTATCTCGTGTTCCTACATCATTTTTTCTTCCCACGCGAACCGGGCTTTTGGGCCAGTTGTCCTATTAGAAGCTCTCTTGGTCTGATGTCATAGTTAAATTGTCCTATAAAAGATTTGCCCAGTTTCTTACCAAATATAAATGAAAAATTAGAGATAGCACTTTTTGATTGGTCCAGCCAGTTCTACATGCAGGGTCCGCGAACTTGTGCAGTCATCAGGACTCTGTGTTCTGCGCATGTGTACTGGGGTTTCATGAGTGACAAGTCATCCCTCGCCCTGCCCATATCTTCTACATGTCTCTAAGTCCTTGCACATCTGTAAAGTTTGCTGTAAGAAGCACCTGCAGGATTTACTGAGACACAGGCCTGGTGTGGGGCCGGGTGACAGTGACACGAGAGAGGCTGCTGGTCCTGACCTCTCCTCGGAGCTGAGTTTGCAGAGACTGCTGATTGTCGAGCACCTACAGAGCGGGCCCACCACGAGATACAAGAAATGCGAACACCAGGGGCCTGAAAACCACTTTCAGCCCCCATGCAAGAGCTGAACCACACGCGCCCCCGACAGCCTACATCCTGGGTCCGGGCTGCGAGGATCTCTCCATACTGTCTGCCTCAAAACCAATTGCAGACCACAGTAAGCCAGCCGCACATCTGGACCTGAGCTCACTTTGCTTCTGTCGCGGAGCGTGTGGTAAAGCAGACTCTGTGGCCCTCTGCAGCCTTTGGCATTCGGGGCAAGGAGAGGAAGGAGCCTGGGTCAGAGCGATAAGTTCTCAAATCCTGCCCCCCAGTGTCTGCTTCTAGCCGCACAGCTTCCGGAGGGCTTCAGGCCTGACACTTCCTACCCAGCAGCTTGGAGAGTTGCTTCCCAAGCACCTCCTTATTCCTCCACACCACAAAGGAAGACACAGACCCTTTTCTGTTCAGTGTTCTCACACCTGTGAGGTAGCATAGAAGAAATAAGGATAGGTAGAAAGGAGACAAGGAATATCAGAAATTTAAAACTTTCCAGTTTTTTTCTTTTTAAGGTTTCCTTAAGTACCTGAGGCTGGCTTTGAACTCACAGTCCTCCTGTCCCAGTCCTCACATGCTGGGATAACAGGTGTCTGCCACCATACCTCAGACAAAACACTGTACCTTTAAGAAGACTACGACTCCAGCACACGAGCCTACCCAAGGTCATCCGTCCTCCTAAGTCTGTTTATTCTTCATTTCTTCTAGACACATCACACCTCAAATCCATTAAAGATTCTTTAAATACATAAATTAGTTTAGTTGGTAAGGTAAAGGGAAGAAATCTGATCTAAGGAAAAAGTATTCTTAGGCAAACTTAAATCATTCTCCTACAAAAAATGCTAGGCCTCATGCTTTTCACCTGAAAAATGGGCCATTATCTTTCTGTGCCTGGGCCATCTTCTTCCTGTCAGCCAAGACCAAAGGGGAACTTCCTGTCAATTCACAAACTCTGCAGACGTCCACATCAGAAACACTGACATATTCCTGGCACCACGCAGTAGCCTCTCCCTCTCTCCCCCTCCGTTCTCCCTCTGTCTCTCAGATCTGGATCCTTGAGTGTGCACGTCTAAATTTCTGTCTGACAAATCCTTTTATGTCTCTTATTGACCTGTCTGAAAAATTTTTTTTCCACGCCAGGAGTCAGTGACCCTGCAACTTGTTGCACAGGGAGGCTGAACTGAGGTCCCCCGTCAGTACCTTTGGGGACTGTGCCCAGTGTCCCCCAATTGTGAGACCACAGCCCTTGAGCAAAGCTGGTCTCTGCACTCAGAGCAGAAGGACAGGAAGACCTGGATCTGAGGAGCCAGCTCTGCAGCCGGCCCCTCTGAAGTGGTGGCTTCTGTCCTCCAGACACCTGCTCTGTGGGGACACGGCCGGGAGCAGGGAAGGAGGACCACAGGCCTTGGGAGCTGGCTTGCACTGGTAAGAAGCAGTGACAGAGAATGAGTAAACCATGCAGAGAACGGGAAGGCAGCATGGATTCTATGTGACGGGCTGAGGCAGGAGGTTAGGGCAGCGCAGACTGGCTGGGAAGCGTCAACTGCAAGGTCCCAGGATACGCGCGGAACGGTGCACACTGGCTTCAGTTTCTCTCACAAGGCTGCCTCTCGCGCTGCTGCACTCTCTCCGGCACAATGATTCACTCACTCTGTAAAGTGTTTTCTCCTTTTACTTGGCCTGAACTTGCTCTGCAGAGTACGTTTCTTTCCCACCTTTTGTGCTTGTCTTGAGCAATTCTTTGCTTAGGACAGAAAAAACTAGAAACCACCTCTAGAGGAAGACACTGGTGTCCCAAGCCCAGTGGCAGCCCAACCAGGGTGGAAGCACACCAGGAGGTGGAGGGGTGCTGGAGAAAGTGACCGATGAGGCTCAGAGGCTGGGATGCTAGAACAGAAACCACAAAGAGCCACAGAGACGAGTGGCAGAGATCTAGGAACTCTGGGCAGGCCGACAGACGCATCGGAGCAGGTTAAGGAGCTCCTTGGCCGGGGACAGGAAGGAGCCTGGGCACAGGGGTAGACGGTGGAATTCCGCCTCAGGTTCCTGCCCTCCTGGCTCACACAGCCTTTTATAATGTGGTTGTGTAGCCCCTCCTTACAAAGTAGCTTTTATTTTCTGCTCCCTAAATGTGGCTTTGTTTTATGCCTTGCCATAGGGGACAGGATGCAGCAGACATGACAATAATTGCTTAGCTCACGGTTTAAGACGCTCTACAGCTTCTGCACTGGCTTCCATGACTGGCCTGTGATCCCTGGGAGAAGCCCGTGCAGGTCACTGGAGGCCACGCTGCCACCTGGAGGACACTTGGGCCACTGCACTGGACACCAGGTGGGAGCCGCCCTGTCACTGTGGTTTCGAGCCTCCTGGGCTCTAAACTCATTCGTCACGCTACAGAGACAGGCAGACATGTTTAGGAAATGAATCGCCAAGAAGTATAACAAGACAATGTTGGACAGTAACATTGAGCCGGAGCCAAAGCTAGGTCTGCAAGGATAAAAATGATGGATTCTTGCTTCTTTCTTTCCTCATCTATTTTGAGCAGTCGCCTTGTTTGTTATCAAGCGTCTCGCCTACACAACGAGTTTGCAGAATGCTGGGTGACAGAGTCTGGGACACCCCCAAGGCTGAGCGGGCAGGGACAGCAGAGATTAGAGGGAAATGACCACTTGGGGCGCCGGAAGAGAGGCTGGGCAAGGGGAGTGCGGTGCCAAGAAGGGGATAGGAGGGGCATGGGGTTGGAGTGGGAACCTCTTCTCCTTCAAGGCCCCATCACGCGTGAGTCACCCGCTAAGCTGACTCTGGTGACCTGAATGCAAAGCGACACCTTTTTCCATGTACTAGGACTCAGCAGCAGAGATCTCCAGGTCACCACAGCACCCTGTGCTTCTCCGGAAATTAAGAGCTGAACCTTCAGGGTTGGCCTCTCTGACACGCAGGCTACTCAAAGCTGAGGTGCCATCTTGGGGAAAATCAGAAGGTTCCGGGAGGCTGAGGCTGAGTCAGGAGAGGAGATACAGAATGGAGCTGAGTCACCATCAGATGTCAGGGATGATGCGCAGGACGCACGGCAAGTGTGTAGGGGTGAGAAGGGAGAGGAGGCCCTCCCCGTCGTGTCTCAGACAGATCCTGGTGGGAATCAACCGTCCTTTCTGTCTTTCTTTGTTTCAGTTTTTATTTTTTTCGGCGTCAGGATCTCACTCTGTAGCCCCGGCTGGCCTTGAACTCAGTGTGTAACATAGGCTGGTACTGAACTCACAGTGATCCTCCTGCTTCAGCCTCCTGAGTGCTGGGATTACAGGAGTGTGTCATCACTCCGGGCTGGACTGGAATCTTCGGGAACCACCTCAGTGAATGATACTCGGTTTCTGCAGTATCAGGAGGCCACAGCCATATCAGAATGCCCACCCCTGTGTGTGACACTCGGTGCTGGGCAGCGTCCTGCCACCGGGACGGAAGGCCTGAGAGGACTGCCTTCTGAGGGGAGAGGTTTATTCTGGCTCCTGGTTTCAGAAGTTTCAGTCCTTGGCAGCTTGGCCCCACAACTCTGAGCATGTGGTGAAGCAGTCACCATGGCAAGGGAGGTGGCAAAGGAAGGTAGTCCCCTGAAGGCAGACTGGAAGCAAAATGACAGAGATGCAGGGGGCGGGGCCGAGTGTGGAGATGGCATGTACATGCTCATGTGTAAAAGATGTGTTGTGCACACACAAGTGTGTTACATGTGTCAAGCGATACAGGAATATTGTATCTCATATCTTCTGGAAAGGGAAATAGGAAATGGTAGTCAAGAGCAGTGGGCCGACTCCACGGCAGGGAGGCATAGTGGAAACGTCTGGTGGACAGAGCAGGGAGAAAGGGGAGGGGTGAGGGAACCAAACCCTGCCAGCCTTGCCTGCGGCGAACCCCCTCTTCCAACCCAGCCCTGCCCCTAACAGCACTTCCAGCTCTAGCTGCATTTGAATCACCATTGGAAAGCCGCAGCTAGATGGCTTTGGGGGAATCTGCTCATGAACCACAGGTCTTCATGTCTGAGGCTGAGACCAAGCGTCAGGAGCTCCTGAGTCTCCCTGATGCTTCCCATGTGTAGTCAGACAGAAGTGGCGCCATTTGGGGCTCTCTTCCTCAAGCTGGGGGCCACCTGTTCTCCGCCTGCACTGTCCCCACCCCGCACATGTGGAGGTAGAGATGCTGACATTGGGGCTCAGCCCTCTTCACTGATTTGGGAAGAGCACACAGGCAGGGACAGGCCCTATGATCAAGGCGAGCTCGAGGATACCAGGGACCAGCGCTCGCAGGTGCTGAAGAGACACAAGTCCACCTCTGCCAAGGCTCTGCCAGGCAGTCCTCCTCCAGGAGGACTCGCTAACGGGCACGGATGAAATGGCAGCCTGGAGAGTGAGGAGTCGGGGCACAAGGCAAACAGAGGCGCAGGCCTTGCTCCTTGCTATCTCTCTCTGTGTATTCTCCACACTGCACAAGTCCTGCGTGAGACAGGAGAGAGCACATGTGTGCCTCAAGGTGTCACCTCCCTCTCCAGAGAGGCCCGGAGGCCCGGGTGCAGGAGGAGGTACAGAGCAAGCTCCTGAGCAACCTGTCCTGCTGTTGACTAATGAGCGAAGAAGCTGACGCAGCTCTCATCTGCCCCAGCCTGGCTTCCCTGGGTAGAAGCACAGGGATGTTGGGCCAGAGCCCTGGAAGGAATCCAGGCCTGCTGTTCCCAGTAGCACCCCTCAAAGTTGCATGCAGGTCCTGACAGCAGACTTGGGGCCCCACAGGCCTGGGACGCTGCTTGAGGACGTGCACAGCTGGAAGGTCCCAGGGATGGCGGTGCTGCTGGTCCAGAGACCACACTTGGAGAATCCTGACCCCTACACACACACACACACACACACACACACACACACACATACACACAGACACACACACACAGACACACACACACACACACACACACCCCATGTGCCCTCCCCTGGCCATTATAAAACTTAGCCCTGATAACAGGATCCTGCTTAACTGTCTGTGATCCTTCCTGAGCTGTGGGCTCCTGAAGAGCCATGTCTGCCCCTTTGCTGTATCCCCAGCACCTGGCACAGTACCTGGCACAGGCTGGCACTAAATATATACTTGTGAAATGAGCAAGTATGTTTGGCTGGTGAGTGCCCTCTAGAACGCAGCGTGTAGTGGCACACAACTGTAATTCTAGTCTTCAGGAGGCTGAGGCAGGAGTATCATGGTGTGTTCAAGACCAGCCTGGGCTACATAGTGAGACCTTGTGTCCAAAAACCAAAACTAGAGCCTAGAGCAGACCTGGAAGGCTGCTCAAAAAGGGCACGGGCCGTGTCCCTCACTTTAGTCGTGAGCTCGAGCTGGAGGGAGGGCTGCAGGCCTCTGTCCCTGCTGGACCCTGATGAGCTGTCAGAGTCCTGGGGAACCCAACCCCCGCAGACCTTCACCCTTGGGGGTAGGGCTGAGTGACGGTCACCCGCCAAGCGGAAACCACCTTATCCAACCCTTCATTTTCCAGGTGAGCAAACTGAGGTGGGGAGGGACTGGGGACAGCTTCAGAGCACAGTCACACTTGGGATTCAGTTGCTGGCTAGCATGGGCTTTGCATTTAGTAATAACAGAAATTAAAACTAAATCACAGATTTATAGGAAAAAGCTTTGACTTAAAAAATGTGTTTGGGCTTTAGCTGGAGGAGCTGATGTAGATCAGGCTTGCCCTCAAGGAAGACAGGAAGGGAATTAGACTGGCCAGGGCTCTTATCAAGGTGCTGGTGGGCTGGGTCCTGGTTTCTTGGCTCTGGACTCTTCGTGGGTTGAAAGTGATTCTATTCCCATGAAATGATTGCCCTGTCTCTGCTTTTCCCAGAACCCAGGTGGTCACAGGTTCAGAATAATGGCTTCTGGCCTTTATTTCTGTGTAAATGCCATATCTTAGTGTTCTCAGTCTGAAAAGAGGGTGACATCACGTGGATTAGGGACTGATCAGCCTTGTTTTGCCAAGTTGTAGGTAACACTTCC
Source organism: Petromus typicus (assembly GCA_004026965.1). Lineage (NCBI taxonomy): Eukaryota > Metazoa > Chordata > Mammalia > Rodentia > Petromuridae > Petromus > Petromus typicus. The sequence goes on along the minus strand of PVIR01030608.1, from coordinate 7,203 downwards.
CTTCCTGGTCAACATACCCTCAAGCAAAGCTGAGAAGGAATTTTAGCTGGGGATTTACAGTGTGTTGGCTACAAAATGAGAGGCAAGCTTTGTTCTACTTTTATTTTTCTCTTGGGCATTTGTGGGCCCAAGGGAAGAGACAGGATTTTTAGCAAAAACTGCTTTTAAGTCCCTGACCCCTGCAGGAAAACGCCAACTATACTCCTGGTTAGCAGCACTTGCAGGGCCTGGGAGCCGGCCTGACCTGTCCCTGTGGGGTCTCTGCTCTGTCAGGCTCTTCAACTCTGCTTCCTGGTGCCCAGCTCAGCAGTGCTGTGGCCTCAGGGCCTTCGGAGAGTCGTCCCAAGCAGTTTAGTTCTGACATCTCTTTTTTCTTTTTGGGAGGGATGGGTGTTTTGTTTTGTGTTTGTATTATCTTGAGACAGGATCTTGCTACTAGTTCAGGCTGGCCTCCAGCTCCTGTGCGTCCCAGGCTGGCCAGCAGTCCTCCGCCTCAGACTCCACTCCAAGTGATGTGATGTTTTCCGGGCACCAGGGGCCTCTGCTCTTCCTGGAGCTTCAGTGCTCAGCAGCCTCATTTCACACAGAGGGAACTGGGTCCTAGGGATGGGCTGAGGTTCAAACTGACTTTTGCATAAAACAGGGGTGGGGGCAGGAAGGGAGGGCGCGAGTCAAGCCCAGACCTGCAACCGCCCGGGCTGCACGTCCTCCCTGGGGTCTGCAGGGCCAGGGAGCAGTTGCAGGTGAGTTGGCCAGGGTCCCCAGGGCAGCGGCTGTTGCTCTCTAGCCCCACTTATTGGCCAGAATGTTTTGAGGAACAGACCTGGGCTTTAAATCCTTGCCGATGCAATTTTTAAAAATACTCCTGCTGACCACAGAACCCTTGCCCTCCCCGCCCCACGCGACGTCGTCCAATTGCTCCACTAGTTCTGGGAACTGCTGTCACCACCTCGCCCAGCCCAGCTCCACCAGCACCACCCTCCCCGGTCCCAATGACCCACAGCCACCAAGTGAAGAAAGTCCCTGCTGGGAAGCTGGCCGCGGGGTGGGCTGCGTGGCAGTCCAGGAACACCCAAGCATAAAAAAAGGAGAACTTCCCACTACCTCTCACTCTGACAGCTGGCCACTCCAGAGCCCGATCTCCATCACCTCACCGGAAGCAGAGGCTTCCTACTAGCCCAGCACCTTGAACCTTCAGCTTGTCAGAAGCTAAGAGGCTCTCGGGACAAAGCCCTTTGGAGCCAGGGTAAGTGGAACTTGCCTGTCTATGCTGTCGTTTACTTTTAAGGGTGTCTCTGTTTTAGACATGGGCTGCTCAGGGCCCCTCGAGGGTGGGGACTGCTCCAGGGGACAGGCTAGTGCCTGGGTACCCACGAGTGTATCTGTAAATCAGCGAGGGGCAGGCAGTGTGGACCGGGCGTAGCTGCGAGGCCTTGGACAGCGAGGTGGTCCTAGGAGCCCCGGGCAGATGTTAAAGGCTGGTGTGCCGTGCAGAGCGCTCAGAGTTGCTGGTCCTGGAGGCTGAACCAGGGCCTTCCACTGAGCCACATCCCGAGTTTTCTTTCAAGATGAGGTTTGCTGCATGACTCGGGCAGGCTCAGACTCGTGACCCTCCTGCCTCAGTGGCCTGGAGTGCTTGGACTGCATGCCCTACTGAAAGGAATCTTTCAGGTGCAGTTTCTTGTTGGAGACAGATAAAGAAAGCCAGCTCCTGCTGAAAAAACAAGAGGTGGCTTTCATGGAAAGTTCTTTAACAGAAAATTATTTATCCAATTTCCTCCTGTAAAAGAAAACCAAATATGATATACAGATAAACTGTAGCAAGAGGGAAATGTTAGAGAAAGCCCTGCACACACACACAAGATATTGAGCAGTTTCCTGAGGAGACTGGGCTGCTTTTGGCCTCGTAGATGGTGCTGTCTGTGCTCAGGGACTTCGCTGACTCACGGGCTGGAGGACACTTCGGGGGGACGGCTGGCCTCTGCAATGGCCTTGCGGCAGGATCCCCAACAACAGGGTCCTTCTGTCTCCCCTGTAGGTCCATTCCCCAGGTCAGCACACCTGAAGCAGCTGCCTGGAGTTGTGGGGGCTGGGAGTTAGGGAAATAGGACGAGAGTGGAGGTCAGCGGGCAGTGGTGACTCAGCTTGCTTCGAGTTTTGTCAGATTTCCCGGCATGTGGGCTTATGGGCACAGGCTGGCCAGCTCACCCCAAAGTGCTGAGGGCCAGCCTGAGCCACCTGCCTTTGTCAGCACCCACAGGGGCAGCAAAGGGAAGAAGTCATGGCTTCCTGATGACACCTGGGGTTCACAGAGCCAGGACTAATCAGGTGAACGTACAGGAGCGAGCCCTCGGGACGGATCAGATGGGAATGGAAACCTTCCCTGCCTCCCACCCTGAGTACCACCCCGTCCGGCCAAGGAACCCGTCCGTCCTCACCTTCCCCTGGTCTGGGAGGACGTGTAGCCTCCACAAGCAGGAAGACTCATTCAGGAGAGTTAGGGGACAAGCCAGAGACAGCCAGCTCCTGCAGGTCAATGCCCGGCAGCTGCTTCAAGTCACTTCCTCTTGGTGGCCCACAGTGAAAACTTCCTTTATTTTTATTTATTCATCTTCCAATGTGAAAATGCTTTAATCGACACACACAAAGCATGACTGTGAAAGGGGTGCGATAGGAGCATCCAGAGTCTGCTCTCTGACCCGTGTGAACGCTCAGCTGTTGTCCGCTGTCGCTGCTGCACTGAGCCACAGGCTGACCCAAATCCCTTCTCCCACCCAGCCACACCCTCTACTGTTTGCTCTCCGTCCTCACTGACCAACCCCCTTCCCAGGGCTCACAATCACTGTTCTGTTCTCTGCCTCACTGAAATCAGCTGTTTAGAAATTTCTATCCATTGGTCACATGGTAAGGACTGTCATGGTCCATCAGTGCCCAGAAATCTCACTGTCTAGACAGTCCACCAGGAGACTGAGCAGACTGCCAGGGGACAAGGGACATCCACCAGGACAGAGTCAGAGCTGGAACGTCCGGGGGGGGGACAGGCCCAGAGCAGGCCCTCGGCGTGGAGGGGCATCGCCAAATGTCTGGCAAGGGGCCGGGGAGCCCCTGCCGGGTGAAGGTCGCTTTCTCATCTGTGTGAGGGACTGAGGCTGAGAGAGTGACATGTTTGTTTTGGGGTGACACAGCTGGTCCAAAGCCCCATGTCCTCTTGGGTGGCATCTTCATCCAGCAGTTGCGAAAGAGTTGAGAACCTTGCTAAAAAGCGGGGTCAGGAGAAGCCTCGAGCCGGTGAGCTACCTGGTGCTCTTTGGTTTACCTCAAGGCACTTCAGGTAAGAATAAGCGCTTATCCCACCAGAACGCCTCCTTCCCTCTGGTGCTTCTGTGAGGCCGCCTCACGGCCAAGGCCATTTGAGCTCGACATCTGTGCAGAGGACAGAGGCACGAGTGTGTGCTGGGCTAGGCTCTGCAGCAGAGGGACACACCCAGCCCTGAGCGCCAGTCCTCCTGCTCCCCAGAGCTGTCTCCCAGACATTTCCCAACACTCGGCACCTCTGTTGTCCTCCCCAAACAGGAATAAGAATATACCGCCAGCATGGCTGCACACTGTCTGGGGCCTGGACCCTAGGGTCTGTGCAGGAGACCACAGCTCTGGCTCTACAGGAAGATCTGTCTGTCTTGCTGTCAGCCCCTGAGCTTGTTTGTCCTGTGTAAACTAACAGCTGAATCACCTGGGTTCGTGATCTCTATATTGCTGGCTGCCCTTCCGGCTGGACTGGAAGGTCCGCAGAGCACAGAGGACCCAGGTCTCCTCCCTCGAGGCCCGCCATCTTGCCCCCAGGTCATGGTAGATGATGGGCCCTCAGTAAACATTTATCAAGTGGTGGAAGAAATAAAAGCACAGTCTTGTCTTTATTGCCCCGTCCCTCCTAGAAAAGTGGATAACAGAAACCACTATCCTTGACCCACAGGCCAGCCAGGATGGACAGCTCAGCCTTCACGGAGGACTATGGCCAGACCACTGAGTATGACTATGGAGACACAACCCCATGCCAGAAGGCGGGCGTGAGGGCCTTCGGGGCCCAACTGCTGCCGCCCCTGTACTCCTTGGTATTCATCATCGGCGTGGTGGGCAATATCCTGGTGGTCCTGGTCCTCATGAAGTACAAGAGGCTCCAGAGCTTGACCAGCATCTACCTGCTCAACCTGGCCTTCTCTGACCTGCTCTTCCTCTTCACGCTTCCCTTCTGGATCGACTACAAGCTGAAGGACAACTGGGTCTTTGGTGATGCCATGTGTAAGCTCCTGTCTGGCCTTTACTATGTGGGCTTGTACAGCGAGATCTTCTTCATCATCCTGCTGACCATTGACAGGTATCTGGCCATCGTCCACGCTGTCTTTGCCCTTCAGGCCAGGACCATCACCTTCGGCATCATCACCAGCATCATCACCTGGGCCGTGGCCATCTTGGCTTCTATCCCTGGCTTGTACTTTTCCAAGACCCAGTGGGAGGTCACTCACAACACCTGCAGCGTCCACTACCCCCACACAAGCCAGCGGGCCTGGCAGCGTTTTCAGGCTCTGAAGCTAAACCTGCTGGGCTTCGTCTTGCCGCTGCTGGTCATGGTGGTCTGCTACACGGGCATCATCAGCATTCTGCTTCACCGGCCCAGTGAGAAAAAGACCAAAGCCGTCCGGCTGATCTTCATCATCATGATCATCTTCTTCCTCTTCTGGACCCCGTACAACCTGGCTGTGTTTGTCTCTGCTTTCCAGGAGCACATGTTCACCAGCTACTGTGAGCAGAGCAAACAGCTGGACCTGGCCCTGCAGGTCACCGAGGTGATTGCCTACACCCACTGCTGCGTCAACCCCATCATCTATGTCTTTGTGGGTGAGAGGTTCCGGAAGTACCTGCGCCAGCTATTCCACAGGCACGGGGCGCTGCCCCTGTCCAAGTGCCTGCCCTTCCTCACTGTGGACCGGCTGGAGAGGGCCAGCTCCATGTCTCCATCCACTGGGGAGCACGAGCTCTCTGAAGTGCTCTGACTTGGACCCCTGGAGGCCAATTCAGGTCCCTGTGGCAGGCCAGCCAGCAGGGAAGGGAGAAGAGGCGGCATGGCTGTCCCCACCAGATCCTGACACCCCACACAGAATGGCATCATAGCATGTGGGACAGAGAGCACTCTAACATGGTCTAGACTAAGTCACCTGGGGCTTCAATCTTGCCTTGACCATTCCTCCTTGAGAGAGGACTCGTGGGCAACACGGAACACTCTGGAGACGGAGACTGTGGGTTCCAGGGAAGGCCGTGGGTCCAAACAGGACGTCCAGTGTGTGAACGCTGGCATTTGCAAAAAACCTCACTGCAGCAGGCAGCCCCGATGGACTTGGAAAGGGTGATTTCCACAGGCGCCACCCTGCAGAGCCCTAGACTCCGCTTGTGAGCCAGAGCTCCCCCCACCATCTTCTGGAAGCACAGAACAGGGTGGCTAACTTGAGAACGACTGGGAAACGGGGTTGGGGTGAGCTGTTGGCAGTGAGAGAGAGGGGAAAATGGTTGGCTGGGAGCCACCTGCCTGCAGGTGGACAGACAGACCCTGTACCAACCCGAGGAGGAGAAGTGCTAAGCTAGAAGCAGCTCATTTAGCAAAGCTCTCCTTCACTCCTCAGCTGAACACTTTCGTCCCTTTCTCCTCAAATGTATATTTCTTTAAGAATCATGTTCCCAATAACAAAAATTGTTTCTAGAAAAGCCCAAAGACTCCAAGAAGAAAGAAAACAAACATTCAAGTCACCTGTAATCTCATCACCCAAATAACCACTGCATTTTGGATATGTTTTCTTTTCATTTTTAACTGTGTGGATGCAGGACTGGAGCTGATCTCGCCTTTGGTGGTGCTCATGGCTCTGTTGCTGTATTTAACGAGCAGTATGTTGCAGCCGCTTCCCTACAACAATAAATCATGTCAAAACATTGCTGTTGGTATCCGTGTTGAAGGCTGTGGTGGAGATGCTCCCTAGTGCAATCTCCTGGTAAACCTCACTGCTGGAAAGTTAATCCCCACTTCTACACTGGCAGGGCCAGGCTGCACAAGGACAGTGAGCTCCTGAGTGTGGGGACACTGTGCCAGGGAGGACAGTCCCCAGGCCCATGGCATGGACTCGTGCGGGCAGTGGCAGAGGGGTGGTACTAGCACAGCGGCCCAACCAATGGGCCTCTCACCTTCTGATGGAACAACACCCAGCCCAGCCTCTCTCCTTACGGACTCGAGGTGCACCCTGACCAAGCCACCTTGTCCCCTGAGTGGGGACTGACTCTGTCCCCCTGTCGTCTTTGTGCAAAGAAGCTGGTGTCATGCACCAGGAAGGAGGAGGTTGGCCAACCCGAGAGTCGTGTCTCCACACAGAAAATGCAGAAAAAATAGAGCCCCGAGAGTCGTGGGTGCCAACTTGCCACCCACGAATTCAACAGCTCTCTCTGTAGAGTGGAAAGGCTAAACTGAATCAAAAGGCCTGACCGCCACCTCAGGAAAATCATGCTGAAAAAGTCTGTTCCATAATGATTTCATAGCAGGAACGTTTCACACTTTGCCCCCATTTCCTGTCTGACATAGTCTTTACTTTCCCCAGTTACCATAAAGGCAATTTGTGTCCAGTGTAGAAAACTTGAACCAACCAAAAAACACTAAGAAGAAAATGGTGACCCCTGAAGTCCCAGTACCCAAATCCAGCCACACTCAGTGTGGGAGTGCTGTGACACCTTTCCTTCTAGGAGTGTTTTCTAAGTGTGCAAACACACATGTGCATGCAGTCACACTTAGTTCTCAGACCCACATCTTCTTTATCGATTCAGTAGTTGATAGGCAATTGGCCTGTTTCCAAGACTTACTCATCACAGACTGTCCCACTTAAACATGAGCGGACGTACATCACTAGGGTCTGATGCTTTTGTTTCCGGAAGATGCCAGAAGGGGAATAGCTGAGTCAAATGTAACCTGCAGATTTAGTTCTTTGAGAGACCTCCACACTGATTTCCCCAGTGGTTGCACCAATCTACAGTCCCACCAACAGCAAAAGGTTTCTTTTCCCCACAGCCCCTCCAGCATTTGTTATTGGGTGATCAGAAGGCCCATTCTAAGATGCTTAGTGTGTGTCATATTCTTTCGTACATTGTGAAGATCATATGCTGCTGTCTGGTGTG
>PVIR01030607.1:0-20112 GCA_004026965.1 Petromus typicus | reverse complement strand
ATATATGAGGAAACAATCTTTATTAAGGGAAAGACCAAGGAAGTTTTGCCTCAGACCACTGCAAAATAGTAAATAATTACAATGTCAAGATAATATAGCTGATTTTCATTGTTTACTTTTAATTGCATAACAACCCTGTATAGCTTTGTAAGCAGTTAGAATAATGCAATCAGTGATACTGTGTATTTACTATAGTCATAGATGTAGGAGAAATATTTCAAATCAGAAAGACTAAGGAGGACTGGGCTAGGGATTTAGCTCAATGGTTCCGGCGCCTGTCTTGCAAGAGCAAGGACCTGGGTTCGATCCCTGGTAACCACATACCTATACTGGGTGTGGAGACTCACGCCCAGCAGCAACCAGTACCACATACCACAGTGCAGGGCGTGGTGGCTCACGCCTGTAATCCCAGCACTTGGGAAGCAGAGGCAGAAGGATTGCTGTGATGTGAGTTGAAGGCTGAGCTCGGGGCCAGCCTGAACCACAAAGTGAGACCCTGTCTCAAAAAACCTAAAAAAAACAAAAAAAAAAACAAAAAAAAAACTAAGGAGGACTATGGAATTGTAGGAAATTCTAGTTATCTAAGTATTTTTTTAAAGTAAAGTATCATTTACCATTGTGTACTATTAGGAAAAATTTAAATTTCCAGAGAAAAACTCTTCATGCCAATGAATTAATTGTATGTTAGCATTACTTATTAGTGTTTGATGACTCATTGTACCCAATTTTTTATTATTAAGGAAATACATGGCACTAGAATATCTTATATTGAATCATTCAGCTACTAAGCATTCAAATAATTCATAACAAATAATATTATCATTGATGAATTCTTTAATATTACAGTGTTGCACAGTTTAGTATATTGGGGTCCTGGTGTTCACTAAGAAACTTGTGCCATTTTTATCTACAATAATAGGAGCATTATTCCTTCCAGTAATATTAAATATGGAGTGGCAGCTGAGTTATTAACACTACAACAATGAAATTGAATTTGCCAGAAATCTACCATTTTTCACCTTCTGGGAATTTTCTACTATGTGACTATAAGACATCATTCACAGTGCAGTTTACATCTGTCACTATTTTTTATGAATAGACAGTTCCCTAAACAAAATATGGTATATTTAGCAAAGTAAAAGGATTATAGAAAATCTCCCCAGTTGAGGGTGGTCTGATTAAAAATTAAAAGCATTACTTAGCAATGATTATGAAGATGATGTCAGACTGTTGTATCTCTTTACCCTTGGATGATATCATGGCATTCATAGGCTATGATGAGTCTCTTATGTTGTATCTCAGTCCAAATCTCTAAATTTGAGCTTCAGTGAATTAGCCTTAGAATGATATTCTTTAGCCCTGAAATTAGCAAGAGTGTGTATGTATATAAGTTGTCTTCTTGAAAGAAAGTAGTAGCTTCCCATGTTCTCACTCATATATTCTTGCTTTGTGGTTCAGGCTGGCCCTGAGCTCAACTTTCAACTCACATCACAGCAATCCTCCTGCCTCTGTCTCCCGAGTGCTGGGATTACAGGCGTGAGCCACCACGCTCGGCACTGTGGTATGTGGTACTGGTTGCTGCTGGGCGTGAGTCTCCAAGACCAGTATTGTATGTGGTTACTGGGGATTGAAGACCAGTATTGTATGTAGTTACTGGGGATTGAACCCAGGCCCTTGCACTTGCAAAATAAGTACTGGAACCACTGAGCTAAATCCCCAGCCCTCAGTCATATATTCTTGAAGTGAAATACAGTTTACCTCTCACATGATAACTGAATTCTAAATTTTTTGCCCTTGGGAAGAGCATTACCCACAAGAAGAGTTCCAGAGTGGGCTCGGGAATCCTAAGCAACAGGCGACCATAACTGAAATTGACTGTCCACAGACAGATAATAGAGCTTTTCATTGAATACCTTCATTATGTATGAGAGGAATAAACAGTTCAGTATCAGAGCAATAGCATCAGTGTTCCGTAGTCACCAGATCACCCCCCTAAACGTGCTAGCACTGGAAAGGATCTTGGGAGTCTTTAAGCAGTGACCTCATTTTTCTCCATGTCATTGTTTCCACTCCTTAAAAAAAAAAAACACTCAAGTCAATTTCTTTATCTCTTCTCTTATGCACATTAGGTCGTTCCTATGTCTTAGGTATTAATACAAAAATATTTACACAAATTCTTGTTAGTAACATATTACTGGTCTTTTAAATAATTATATTAATTTTTCTGTAATCATGCTTATATTTGCCCTACAATTCTATTGTAATATAAAATCGTATAAAATTTTTAATGTTCATATCATGCAGCTCAGAATTGTTCTGGATTGAGAACATGTGGACAGTGCTTGGAACAACCTGGATGTGGCTGGTGCAACGATCCTAGTAACACAGGAAGAGGACACTGCATGGAAGGGTCTTCACGGGGACCAATGAAACTTGTTGGAATACATAGCAATGAGATGGTTCTTGATACTAATCTCTGCCCTAGAGAAAGGAACTATGAATGGTCCTTTATCCAGTGTCCAGGTAATAAAAATGTGATGAAAATAATTTCAGTTTCTACTTGAGTGAACCAGTTATTATAATCTTTTACTTCTCATGTCATTGTAGTATCTTAGCATTTTCATGCAATTTAATATATCCAGATAAACTTCATGGTAAACATAGAATTCTGTCTCTAGCATCTATGATAGAGTCAGTTGACCTTATTTTGAAAGCTGTCCATTGATGACTATGTTGAATGTTTTTCAGATTTAGGCTCTGGAAAACTGGCATTTATTTCCTACATCTTCTTGAACAATAAATACTCTTGGGAGTGTTAACTCCATTGTAATTTTGAGCTGTACTAGCATGTCTGATCAATAGCTTTCCTGGTACCAGTGAAAACCCTAAGGTAGAAGAGTAGAGTAGAGATGCTGCAGAATTTTACAAGACACATTGACAGTGTGAAGGATTAAGAAGCAGATGAACCGAGGGCCGGGGAGTTAGCTCAGTGGTTCCGGTGCCTGTCTTACAAGCGCAAGAACCCGGGTTCGATCCCGGGTAACCACATACCTATAGTGGGTGTGAAGACTCACCCCAGCAGCAACCAGTACCACATACCACAGTGCTGGGCGTGGTGGCTCACGCCTGTAATCCCAGCACTCGGGAAGCAGAGGCAGGAGGATTTGCTGTGATGTGAGTTTGAGGCTGAGCTCAGGGCCAGCCTGAACCACAAAGCGAGACCCTGTCTCAAAAAACCTAAAAAAAAAAAAAGAGCAGATGAACCCAGATAATGTGGCACACAGTGTAAGAGTACCTGCTCTAACAATTATGATACAGGTAAAAGCAATGAGTCAGATCAAACTATTGATTTACAGAGTAACATGGATGAGTTTTAAAGGTATTTTGGTTAATGGAAAAAACTTGACTCAAAGGCTCCAAGTTGTATTATTTCATTCCTAACACAATCTGAAAACAAAACTATGAAGATATAAAACAGATCAGTTGTTTGGCAGAAGCAAGGACAAGAATTGATTTTAAGGGGCATCACAATGAAAATTCGATGTTATAGAATTCTTTTTAATGGTATTGAGGTAGTTGACATAATACTGTATGCATGTGTCTAAAACCATATTGTACACTGGGAATATAACTCATTGAGAAAGCACGTGGCTAGCATGTGAAGTCCTAGGTTTTATCCCCAGCATCATAAGTATAAGACAGATACATGCTGTTAACCACAAAGATCAACTATTGTAGATAAATTGTAAGACAAGGCAATAAAGATACTGGGGGAGGTCTAACAGTGGATCACAGATTGTGACAGGTGGGTCTAACTTTCTTGCAAATGTTATAACTTCATTCCAAGAATACTTAAGCTTTGGAACTGCTGTTTTAGTGCAGAAAAGTTAAGAGGAAATACCTATACATAAGTATACTGTATTTTGTGATAAATTTGTTTTTCCTATAGATCAATGAATCTAACATTATATTTATAGTAAGTTTAAACAAATAAGTAAGTGAAATATATTTAACAGAAGGCAGATTTCTCATTGTCAGAGAAGAAAGTTAAAAATTAATGAGAAATGAATGATACAATGATACTTTGGTATTGGAATAGTGCTGAAACATATGAATTTATGTTTGTTTTTAAACATATGTGGGTGTAAATATAAATATATATACAGGATTCCAATATTCTTTATTGAGAGGGCCAAGAAACTATACCATCCTGATTTAAAAAAAAAATAAATCAACTAGTTGATTTGTTAAATATATTTAATATACCGATCTTAATTTCTAAATGTTATTCTCCAGTGAACGTAACTAGATGTTTCTGATTAAATGACTAATTCTAGGAGTGAAGCAGGGAGAATACAAGATATATCTAGATCATTTTGTATTGCCAGAAGTATGAAAGTGAGAAAAAGTGGGAAGAGGAGAGGGAGGGGGAGAGGGAGAGAGAAGCCCAGAGGGAAGGGGTGGGAGTGGAGGTAAGTCAAAGCTAACCCGAAAAGGCATGCTTAGCTACCTGAAAATGACTGGATCTAGGCAACAAAACAATGATAGTATTGGTTCTGATCCAAAGAAGAAAATACATAGTATGATTCTATACTGATGTAAATCTTCTTTATAGAAAATTTCAAATGAGACATATAGAAAGAATGAGGGAAATTAAAAATTTTACCAATGGAGCACTGCATTAATAACTGCTGTAGAAATAATCCTTTTAAGAATATAGAATAAAGATAGGGGATGAATTTTTTTTTAGGGCAGGGTTGTATTTTTTTTTTTTTTTTTAAGATTGAATCCAGGGAGACTTTAAGACTGAGCAACATTCCTAGATCATTTTATTTTTTATTTTGAGAGAGATTTAATTTGATGTTTTGCTCCTCTTACTTCAGTCTCCTTCAGTGCTGGGATTATAGACAAGGACCACTGAACCAGATTGAGTGAGTGAATCTTTAAGAAGAAAGGATATTTGAATAGCTTCAAAGTCTAATTTTCAAAAGTATTTCCTAGTTACTGTGGTGATTTTAATACATCTATAATTTCTTTTATAGTGTTTTCACAAGAAGGAGCTTAATTTTTGTCTGACTGAGTGTGTTTTGTGCTCAGTGACTTGCATCTAATGAGTGAGTACAGTGCAGAAGTGTAAAATTGTAACTTTACAGTGAAAACGATGGCAGACATCATGTTAACTGAGTGATGAAAGATAACAAGCTGGTAATAAATCATGTTAGTATCGTTTCCTCCCCTAATATAATATGGTAAGAGTAGTTCACGTCTATGGTGGTATTTTTACCCCAAACCACTAACCTCACTGAAATGCTGAGGAAACACCAGACAAAACCAAATTTTGGGACATTCTATACAATACTTGATGAGTACTCTTAAAAAAAAGAATCATAGTTATGAAAAAAAAGGAAAAATTGAGAGACTCACTGATGGAAGGAAGTTGAGAGCATGTGGTAATGAAAAACAATGAGATATCCTGGATTATTTAATGGAACAAGAAAAGAACTTCCATGACAAAACTATACAATTGAATTTAAGTCTATAGTACTCTACCAGTATTAATTTCTTAATTTTTATATGTGTACACCATGGTGAGGTAACATATTAATATTGAGGATGAGAATACTGTTATTTTTGTAATTCTATAAATCTATAATTATTTCAAAGTACAGTTTTTAAGATAGCAGTTTAGAGAAATAGACAATAGAAATTTCTATAAATGAAAAATCTAGTCACTGGAATTAGGGATTCAGTGGTTGCACTGAATAGCAGATTAGCTGTAGACAAGGAAGTCATTAACAAAGTAGAATATACATAAGAAGATACAATTCAGAGTTCAAAATAAATAACTAGAAAGACATAAAAGTGTGAAAAGAGTTTACAGATAGGAGAGAATGAAAAGTTTCAAATATATCCTGAAGAAACTTCAGGAGAAATTGTAAAGGGGAGATAAACTATTTTAAAGCATCATCATACAATGGAGTTTAGATATCATATACACAAAAGGAACATCTGGCTCAAATATAAATAGAGTTAACTGGGACAATTTTATAATCTCAGAGGAAGAAGAATGCATGTAATTTAATAAGCTTTTAGTGTAATTAAAGCTGTGCGTAGATCAGACATAGCTGTTCTCCATGCACCAGCATTACAGAATGCAAAATCATATGCATCCCTTAGTGCTCTCCGTTGTTTTTTAAGGAAGAGACAGGAAACATTATGTAAATAGAGGAATGAATGCTTTCAAGGAAAGAAATTTGAAGGACGAGGAATGTCACGCAGTGGTAGAGCACTTGCCTAGCATGCACAAGGCCGTGAGTTCAGTCCTCAGCCCCTACACACAAAAAAGGAAAGGTTAATTTGAAATTATCTTTTTAGTTAGAGATTTTTACGGTTCTGTTTCTAAAATCATAGTTTTTCTATGGAGCATCCAGGAAGCAAAAGTAAGGAAGGACAGATAATATTTTTATGATTATTCCTTATGAATATTAGGATAAGTTTATGGTAATTAAAGCAGCGTAGAATTTGTCCAGGATGGTCAAATAAAGAAGGGTAATTTTATTTTTCTCTAATGCTTATGTATGTTGTAATTTGTTTAATTCATTTTTTAAAAACCTCATAATTTTTCTTCCAAACTCTTCAGGATTTTTCTTAAGGTTCCTTATTAGTAAATAGGTTTTCACCTTTTCAAATCATGTGATTTGTATATATTCTTTCCTTATTGTATTTACTCTAAGTTATAGTAGGGACAGAAATCTGAAGAATACTTTTTAAGACTTGGAATAGAAGGCAAAAACCCCAGTGACCCCGTGGAGACAGTAAACAAATTATGTGAGAACCCTGTAACTGTTGCAGTTTAATGCCTGGAGAAAATTTTCGTAAAGCACTGAGGCTGGGTGTTGAGACTGGAATTGAGAAGATGGAGCTACTCTCTGAGGGTGGCCAAGAAGACCACATTTCTTGGAAAGGAAACTGAAGAAGACAAACTTGTTTAGGAAGAAAACTCTGAAGAACTGTGACAGGGTATCCCTTGAATACTCAACTAAAAATAGCCAAAAGTTCATAATTAAAAAAATAAAATGATTGCATACTGCAGAAAATACCACAAAAGAAATAATTCTCAAGATCATATACAAGCTAGGAATTTACTTCTCTGAAAAGCAAAAGTGGAAAGCTGCATTATTCATTGGGCATCAGGGAGAGTATCCAGAGGGGATTTTCCTTCACCTAAGTGGAAAAATTAGCCCTAAACTATGTGCATGCTAAATTAATCTAGTTACTGAATATCATGTATGGCCAAAAGAATCACTGTTTTTTAGTCAGCTCAACCATTTTCCAGAAAAAAGATAAATAATTATAAAAATACAAAAAAATCTAGTGCCAAAATAATAATTTTTAAAGTTTATGCTGCCTTTCAATCAAAAATTAATGTGTATGCAAAGAAGCAAGAAAATATAACCCACTGTAAGAAATTCTACAAGTTAAACCCAACCTAGAAATGAAATACATTATTAGAAAAGGATATTGAAATGATTACAGGCATTATTATTCCATATTTTAAGTAATGGTGAACTATTAAACATGATCAGTATAGTTACAACAAATAATAAATGAAGCCTAAATAGGATTTTCAGAGATACATCTGAGGTGAAAAATGCTTTGAATGTTATTAAGACAGATAAGATTGTCAGAAATAAAGATTGCTGTACCCAAAGGCAAGCAATAGGAAATATCCAGTGTGAAGTATACTAAAATAACTGGGATAAAATGTGCAGCCTATCAGTGATATTCACGTGAAACTCATTTGTCATAGAATTTTTCTAAATACTCTGAAGAAGGGAGATTTTAATGTTTGAATAATTAGAATAAATAATAGCATAAGTTTTCTAAATTTGTTAACAATTTACAAATCCACAGTGGTAGAATTTCAGTGAATCTGAAGGCCAAGAAACATGAAGAAATGTACTATAGTGTATCAGCACATATAATCAAGTAGCTTAAATAAGTAATGAAAAGATCGAAGCAGCCAGTGAAAAAAACTTTAAAGTTTACAGGAACAGAGAGAAGTCTGATATCAGATATCTTATCAGAAAATAGTGAATGTGGATAGGAGAAAGGATAGTCACCTGGACAGCAAGGGTGTTTCTGAACTATGCTAGACAAAAGCAAATACCTTGGAATAGGGACAAAATATAAAGGCAAAATCTAGCTGGGCTACAGTCTGATGTCTAGGGATGTGTAAGTGCCAACTAGACTACTCCTTGATCACAGCATTTTGACGTCCTTCCCAGACCTGGTGTATGTGGCATCTTGGGAGATGACCGGGCTCAACGTGCGAGCTAACCATTCAGTGATGGCGTGACAAAAATACTAACCACACTGCTGAACATGTTGACTAAGACATATATAACCTGGGGATTGCACAAACCCAAAAGCAATAAGAAGATCAAACTGTTCTATGCCTGCAAGCAGTGGGACTTGGGGGAGAGAGAAGGCTTGCCTGACTGAAAAAAAATTGTCACTCATTGCTCCTACATACAAAGGAAGTGCTGTTCATGGAACATTCAATACTCTAGGCACAATTGCCAGTGGGTTCATACTGGGATTCCCCAGCAGCTGCTAGCTGAGGACTGCAGAGGGTAGGAAAAAAACAGTTTGCAGTACGTATGCAGAGCAGGGTGATCAGTGAGAGGACAGCGCTGCTGCCCAGGTCAGAGGCCACGCCAGAGCCAGGACTCAGTGAGCCCTCTCCTGTTGTTTCTTCAAAACAGGGAGACCCGAGACAGCATGCGATTCACTTACTTTCTCACCAAAGTGGGTGTTCAGCCAAGCTAGGGGTTGGCAATAGTTCTGCAGATGAAACAGGGAGAGCTGAGACAGAATTCTAATGACAGACAGTGAATAGCATATAGGCCTGTGGCCATATTAGGTAAGGAAAGCCTGAAATAAGACATCAATATGTCTGTAATACTTACCATCCCCTGAAATTAGTTAAGCTACTTAGGTACATGAAAGCTGTCAATGGATCACACCTGGAGCACAGCTTGCTACCAGGAAGTGTAATTAGAGGTGACAAAAGACCTTCTACGTTTAGGCAGGCTTGGCTTGGCCACTTACAATCAGACTGTCCCTCATTGTAAAAGGAGCTGTCTTCACTCTCAGTAAATTTTATTAACAACTATGTGAAGGTTTTTATTTTTACTTCTGTTTTTATTCTGGTTGTTGTAGTTACTGTTTCTTTGTCTCTATGTTTTATTTGGTTCATCTTGATTGTTTTTCATTTTTTTTCTGTCACTGATTCTTATTTCTTCACTGGTGTTATGCCTTATACTTTATTCTTCAAGGTTTTTCCATGTCACCTGACTGTTCCCTCCCTACTCTTTTTTTTTAATCTTATCATTTAACCTCCTTGTGTCTTCTTTTATTTCTCTCCATTTATCTTGTGACATAAATATAATATATAAATGCATTAGAGAATAAGAACAGTGCTTTAAATTCAAAAGCCCTATTCAAGGATATATCAGGGTAATCTTTAACAAAATTGGGCCAGAAAGTAGGCCGGGAACTGGCTTACTGGAGAGTTGAAACAAAATTACTTACAAGTATATTAACAAGTTAAGACAACCTCATAGCCTCCTTCAATATTTTAAATACACTTTCATCTATTTGAATATTTCCTGCTACCCACATAAATACTCTCTCAAATCTCTTTAACATTAACATTTCCTCAACTGTACAAATAATTCCAGGAGTCTAAACTTTTCTTTTTTACTTAACATTTTTCTTTCCTTTTTGTTTTCCCACTAACATGCTTTTCTTTTCCCCCATCCTTTCTCCTTCATTGTTCTAGATAAACCACAAAGAGTAGCACAATGTATGGTATAAGGGGTATTGATGAAAGTGAAATTAGCAACAAATTTTAATGTTGGTGACTATGGTTGAATCTGTTTTTATAAACAGTAGAAATTCTCTCCTTACAAAACAATGAGTGAATTAATCTTATTAAATTTAAAAGTTAAAGAGGTAATCAGTGCCTCTTGACAAATAAAGCCAAGAATACATTATTGGAAAACATCACCTAACTAAAGAGATCTTCATACCAACAGCAAACTTTCTTGATTATGTTTGACCTTCACCCTCAGCACACAAAGGATTCCAGTGTGAAAACAAAGCAACAAAATGCCTGCAAATCATACTAGCTTTCCCAGAGCAGATTGAGTAGCACTGACAGAGAGAAAATCCCATACTAGATATGTGTGCTGTACAAAATGATTAAAGGGGAAGAAAATAAACTTAGCAAGCTCAAAGAGAACATAACGTAAAAGACAGTAGAAACACAAAAAAATTAACCAAGGTGTTTATGGGAGAGATGACTAAAAATTGGAATACCTGACCAGAATGGTTCAAAGCATGAATGATAAATTTATCAAAAGAATAGATAGCATTAAAAGATCCCAAATGGAAATCGCAGAGATAAAGAATTTCATTAAATGCATACTTAGCAGAAATGACCAATGTAAAGATAGTTTAAGAAATCAACTGCACAGAGTATCACCAAGGTCTTACAAGTTTCAGAAATCAAAGACAAAATGGAATCATATAATAATATAGAAACCAAATATGAGGAGAACAAGAACATTTTATTCATCAACTTCTAAATGACACCAAGTAAAGTAAAAGTAATTAGAGTTAAAAATTAAAGGAGAATGCACATATAATTAAGAATCTTTTCAGAAATTAGAGCAGCTAGCCCCGTGTTGGATATGTGACCCCCCTCCACCAATGTGAGAAAGCAGGATGTGTGGTATCTCCCAGTGTGAGGAAAGAGCTGAGGCAAAGATGTGGCTCATATTTCACCCACACAAGCAAGGAGACACAATCTAGTTACACAGTGGCCCTCCCATGACTTAAGCAAGTAGGCTGGCACCAAATGTATAAGCAATTCCCTGACAAGCAAATAGGCCCATGTAGGACCAAGCAGATGGGATGTATAGCCCTTCAATGTAAGAAAATAGACTCACACAGACAGTGGCATGAACTTCCTCACCAAATCAAAATCATGTGGTCATCTGCCGGCTCCCAGCCAGCATTACATTTTGCTTCCTCTTGGCATGGAGAAACAGAAGTGAAGACTGACTTAATTATGGATGAGGACAATATTCAGGTATAGAAGAGAGTAGCAATACACAGATTGTTCACATTAAGTCTATAAATCCAATAGTCCACTTCAATCCATGCCCCACTGACTACATCCAGCA
The DNA here is from genome assembly GCA_004026965.1 of Petromus typicus. Lineage (NCBI taxonomy): Eukaryota > Metazoa > Chordata > Mammalia > Rodentia > Petromuridae > Petromus > Petromus typicus. The sequence goes on along the minus strand of PVIR01030607.1, from coordinate 8,857 downwards.
GAGAACAGAAGACTGGATTGTGTTTCCCATCTATTAATGGGAATAAAGACAAACTTTTAGCTTCAGTAGTAAACATATTCTAGGATAAATGGACAGAGAGGTCTGTGCTGCATGGAGTGTGCCTCAAAAACTGATTATTTCTAAAGATAGGCAACAAAAATCCAGACTGCTGTGAAACTAAGAGTGTAGATTTTGGATAAAACTGCTCATTCTGAAGAGGAATTTTTTTTGACCCAGTGTTTAAAAAATTTTTCTGTTTTTATTATTCTTATATTTTTTTAATCAGGTTATTTTTTGAGATTGACATTCTTTTCTTTTTTGTTTTTGTAGTACTGGGGATTAAACTCAGCACCTTGCACTTGCCAAGGAGGTGCCACTGAGCTATATCCCCGGTCCAACATTCTTTCCCCTTCCTTAACTCCTTTTAGTTTTATTTCTCTTTCTTTATGTTTTGTACTTTATTCTTTTATTCTTTGTATATTTCTTTTTCTTATTCCTTCTTTTCTGTAACTATTTAACTGTTAATTTCCTTTTACTCCTCAATAGGCCAGTCGATCTAATTCTATTCTCCTCTTATATCTCATTGAGAAATTTTTCAGATTTTGCTATTTTCATTACCTGGTTCCCACCACATCTACTTTATGAGTATAACTACTAAGCTTTATGAATCTGTAGATAGCTAGTTAAGTTTATGTCTTTGCTGTGTAGTACTGATCTGTTAGTAGAGGCAAAGTTGTTCCATTTGTTAGATTTTTACTGTAGGTCAATAGTAGGTCAATATTTTGTTTGTCTTACTATTCATATTATAATCATAGATGTCTTTTCTGTTGGTCCTTAGGGCTTGCCAATAATCAGTATCTGACAGTGTAATTATTAATGCTGATTTTGTTACTATAGTCAAAATGACATATCTCTTGCTATTAACTGGTTTCCTTGTGATGTCAATATCTGAATTGTCTTGGCATCATTAACAGTCCTGTTGCCCTTTCCTGGGTCCTGAGACAAATAGTTGTGAACTCTTAGTCTAGGTATATAGAGGTAGTTTTATCCAAGGACAGAGGCAAAGGATAATAGTCATGGGTAGGGGACACTTATGAAAAATAGCCATGGGTTAAAGATGTCTCCATAAGAAGCAAATCTCCAGAACAATCAACCCTTAAGCCTCAACACAAACAAAAACAAACAAATAGAATAGAAATGTGAGAGGACTGGCTAAAAATACTGCTACTAGATACTCCAAGCTTTCCCTCCAAAGGTGATCAATATGGCAATTAAGGGAAGAAAATCAATGGCCATACAGCAGAATTAAGGAAAATCATACAGATAACAGACTATTAAGTTATTTGGCTAGGTCACAAGAGATATAAGTAAGCATTTATCCATCTAAAGAAAGTGATCAGCAAGGGGATTAATAAAAAGTCAGCAGACCTAAATAAATTGATGCAAAGCATGAATGGCCAGCATAGAAAAGATTTAGAGTCCATAAAAAGACTCCAAGTAGAAATTCAGGAAAATAAAAATTGTATCAAAAGTGTGGGCTGTGGAAGTAATCAGTGTAAAGACAGAGTGCAAGAACTGTTAAGACAAGGCCACTGTTAGAGATCAAGAAAGGAGATATCTTAAAAACAGCAGAACATGTAAAATGGATCCAGCAGCTCCTAGATGATGCAAAGAAGATGAATTTAATATTAATTAGAATTAGTGAAAAATCAGAAGACAGCACAAATGTCATAAAAACCTGTTTACAAAAATAATAGAATACTTTCAAAATAAGGAAAAATAAGTTATACAAATACAAGGAGTATACAAAACTCAAGATAACCAGGATCAGAAAAGAATGCCTCCAAAACATATCAAAGTGAAAATTTTTCAAGTACAACACTGGAAAAGAATCTTTAAAAGAAAGCAATTATAGACAAATAAGAAATTACTTGTAAAAGGAAACTCATTAGAATTATAGCAGACTTTTCAACCGGGAGAGTGTGAAAGTACTTTTCGTGCTAAGGGAAAGCAATGTCCAACTCAAGATGATAAAACATGAAAAAGTATCTTTTAAAATTGATGGAGAGATAAGATTATAAGCACCGGAAGAAACTTATGACTACTAAACCCAAGACTCAAAAAAAAAAAAAAATTCTTAAAGATATTCTACAGAGAAACAATATATCTAACTATGAAAAACATTCAAACAATGAATATGTCAGGTAGAGTATGAGAGAAAGATAAGGAATTTTTAACAGGAGAATCAGGCATTGAAACAAGTAAGTCAGTATCAATAATAATTTCCAATATGAATGATCTACATTCCTCAATGAAAAGACATAATCTGTCAGAATTAGTGGAATAAAATACAACTATATGCTAAGCAAGAACACATCTAACTCAAAAAGAACCTCATAGACTAAACATCAAAAGATGAAAGATATTCCATGCAATATAAAGTTGAAAGATAGATGTACCTGTCCTAAATTCTGACAAAGTAGACTTGAAGCCAAAACTGATGGAAAGAAGCAGAAGAGGGCACGTCATGTTCGTTAAGAGAACAGCCCAACAGGAAGAGATAATTTCTTAACATGTAGGCACCAAACAATGACACATAATTATATAAAACAAGTACTACTGGATATAAAAAGCCAAATTAATGTAAACTCGATTATAATGAGTGACCTCAGTATCCCATTATCACAACAGATCAACTGAACAAGAAATCAACAAATTATAAATTGCCAAGATTATAAATTGCCAACATGAGTAAAACTTTAGAACAAATGGATTAGTGTATATGTACAGAATGTTTCACCCAGCAGCAGAATTCACATTCTTCTCAGTAGTATGCTGAACCTTCTAAATGATGACATACTTGCCAGTAACGAAAGATTAAGTAAATGTAAGAAAATTGAAATTATACCATACATATTATTGGACCTTAGCACAGTAAACTTGAAATCATTGACAAAACAAAACACAAAAATAAAATGCATGGAAAGTAAACAATATTGTACAACCTTAAATGAAAGTGGCTGCAGAAGAAATCAAGGGAGAAATAATATGCTAAATGTTCCAGAACATATAAGACATGGTAGGAAGAATCCTGAGAGTGAAATTAATAGCTATGAATTTTCACTTCACAAAAACTGAGGTCTAGTACATAGCCAGAGAATCCAAGTCAGAATCTTAGAAACAGGAAGAATCAAAACTAAAGTTGGATCAAGGATGGCAGTTATATAGAGGAGGGGAAAAATCAGTAAAATCTGAGACCAACCAAACAAAACTAAGAGTTCATGAAGAAAAAAGTTGGCTTTTCAAAAGAATAAACAAAACAGAGAAACTAGTTTAACAAAGAAGGATTAAAAAAAGGCAAAATCGATCCAATTCAAAGTGAAAAGATGAAATCACAATGGAAACTGCCAAAAAAGGACCATTAACATCTATGTTGTAAACCTGTACAATAATAAATTGGAGAAGTAAGAAGAAATGGATGGATTCATATATAAGTGTTGAATCAAGATGTAAAAACTGAATAATCAAATACTGGCAATAAAATTGAAGCAGTAGTGTAAAAACATAGGAATTGAGAAAAACCAAACTCTCAATGGATTCACTCTGAATGTTTGAAAATTATAGATCTAACACTGTCCTCAAGCTTTTTCATGAAGTTGAAAAGGAAATAGTATTCCAAAAATCATTTCTGAAAGCTACTATTACTCTGATTCTCAAAACAAACAAAAATCTCACCAACAAAGGATCCAGTCAAAAAGGAGGACATTATAATTCTAGAGTTGAAGTTATATTACAAACCTAAAGCAACAAAATAGCAAGGCACCTGCACACTCAGTCTTTTTAATGCAGAGTGCAACAAATCATCAAAAAGATCACATATCATGACCAAGCAGGCTTCATTCCAGTGATACAAGGATGTTTTAACATACATAAATCAGTAAGTATATTACATCACATAACCGGGTGCAAAGGGAAAAATCAGATGATCATCTCAAATGCATAAAAAAAATTTGTCAAATTCATAGTCCATTTATGATACAGTGGAAAAATAGATACAGAATGATCTTATCACATTCAGATACATTTGGGACAAACCTACTGTCAACAGCATATCAAATGACAAAAAAACTGGTAGCTTTTGCTCTAAAATCTGGCCATATGAGAAATACAAACAATTGAAATTCTTACTCAAGAAAGAATTGCCACCATTCAGAAATCAAACAACAAACACTTGCAGTGCTATGAGGAAAAAAATGTCTTCTATATTGTTGGTTAGAATGAATACTAGTATAAACACTATTGAATGAAAAAATGAATATTCTTTAAAAACTAAAATTAGAAGTTCCATTCAACTCTTATCCCTTTTCTAGGTATTTTTTGATTATATTCAAAGATATATTATATGGACACAAACAAACCTGTATTTATAACAGCACAATTTATTTTGTATAAATCTGGAAGTGGCCACAGATGAAGATAAAGAAAATGTAACATTAGGCCCTGGGTTCTAGCTCAAGAGGTATCATGCCTACCTGACAAACATAAGGTCCTAAGTTCATTCCCCAGTGCTGCAATAAACACCCACCCCCCAAAAAAAGAAAATAACATTTATGCACAATGGAAGACCGTTAGAAAAATGAACTAAAAGAATTTGTAGTTGAATACTTTTCAACATACGGATATATTTACCTTACAAAAAACCCCAAATAACTATATTGAAAAAAAGATTTTTGCATGATATAACATAGTCAAAATGTCAGACATATAACACTAAGACTGAATCTTCACAACTGTTGGAGAAAAGCAAAGACTGACATAGAAGATTAGAACTTATTAGTATTACAGTTGATGTTTCCACACAAACTTTAAAGGTCAGGAGAGATTAAAGTGAAATATTTCAAGTCCAATAAGGAAACGCCTCCAACCTAGAGTAATATATCCTGCAAAACTGTTTTTAAAATTTATGGAAAACTGAAGATATTACACAAGGAAAACTTTAAGAAATTAATGATCCAGGGCCGGGGAGTTAGCTCAGTGGTTCCAGCGCCTGTCTTGCAAGCGCAAGAGCCCGGTTGGATTCCCCGGTAACCACATAACAATACTGGGTGTGGAGACCCACACCCAGCAGCAACCAGTACCACATACCACAGTGCCGAGTGTGGTGGCTCACGCCTGTAATCCCAGCACTCGGGAGGCAGAGGCAGGAGGAATGTGATGTGAGTTTGAGGCTGAGCTCATGGCCAGCCTGAACCACAAAAGCGAGACCCTGTCTCAAAAAAACCTTAAAAAAAAAAAAAAAAAAAAAAAAAAAAAGAAAGAAATTAATGATCCCTAAACCAGCACTCCAAAACTTACTCAAGATAGCAGGGAGACAATGAAGCCCACAAAGGGAAAATGTTGGGTGGAATGTAAAGCAAGGAGTCAACAACTGAAAAAGCACACAGTGACATGAAGAAGTCAGTAAGTTACAGTAATAGTGTTCAATGTAAGTGATTTCGACTTACCGATTAAAAGCCCTTGGTGGGCTGCTGGATCAAAGAAAATCCCACAGTTGCCGTGCTAAAGAAATTTTGTCTGAGTAAGAAATTCGTAATATAAAAATCAAAGAAAGGGAAAATATAGATACAAGAACCAAAAGCAGCAAGCAGAGGTGGCAATTTTGTTCTCAAAGTTCAAGATAAAACTGATCAGAAGAAGAGAAAAGAAAGGTCTAGTCCATATTAGATACTGAAACATTTTAATAACAGAAAATTATAAATATGCCCTAAATTTTGCAATACCTAATTTCATAAAATAAAACTAGACATAAAAGGTCAAATAAACACCAATACAGAATGGTATTTGTACAGCCATAGTGATGACCTTAGTACCTATGATCAAAAATGAACAGATCAAATAAAAAAATGAAATATTGGAGATACACCAAGTGTTCAGTATTCTACAGGAAAAGAATACACATTCTTTTCAGCAGTACATGGAACTATCTCTGAAGTAGACTGCGATCTAGTTTATAAAATCTGCTTGCTTAAATATAAAATAATTGAGATCATTTCATGTTTAATATCAAAGTATACTGCAACTAAGTATAAACCACCCACACTTAGACATTAACATACTTTTGAATACTCACTGAGTCACAGAAGAAGTCCAGAAAGAAATGAAGTAATTTCAATTATCTAATCATAATGACAGTACAAAAAACTGAAAGCTATGGTACACAGTGTAAGTCTTAATGAAAAAGTTCATCGTGGTGAGTGTTTTTCATACAAAAACAGAGCAAGGTCAAGAAAAGAAATAACAATGCACTTGAAAATACTAAGAAAACAAGAACAGCCAAATCCCAACCGTGTAGAAGGGGGAAAAGCAGAAAGATTTGAGCAGATTTTAATGAAATTGAGATTAGAAAGACAATATGAAAAATCAACTTCTTGCACACCTGTTTCTTTGAATGAATAAACATTTTTCCAAATCTAAGAAAAAAAACCATGCACATCCATGCATTTATAAGTGATAAAGGCAAAATCACAATGAACACCATAGAAATTTAGAAAATCAGTTGTAACTACTATGAGAAATTTTATTTTAACATATTGAAGAATCTCAAAAAATTGATTTCTAGATGTATATAAAATGTAAAAATTTAACCAAAATAAAAAAAAATCTCTGAATAATATAATAATAGTCATTGAAACTGAAGTATCGAGAAACCCACCAACTGAAGATAGCTCAAGACATATTGGTTCACCACTGAATTCTACAGATCTTTCCGTGGAAGATGTATGCATTAATCCTTTAATGAAATTGAAAGGGTAGGAGTAACTTCAAAGTTCTTGCTGGAAGCCAACATTATTCTGATTAGAAATCCATACGAAAACAAAAGAAAAAAACTAAAAGAAAACTACCCGCCAGTCTCTTTAATTAACATAGATAGAAAAACCATCAACAAGATACATGGCAAAGAGACTGCAATAAATCATCAAAAAGATCACACATAATTAGCAAGTAAATTTAATCCTAGGGACCTACGATGGCTGAAGGCTGAACATGTGGGAGTCAATACTTTTATAGTACTACATAAATTTCAGCAAGATAAAAATTAAAATCAGATCAGTGATACAAAGTTCTTTACAGAATCTTAACTTCTATTGCTTCCAAAAGCCCTGTAGAAAACAGGTATAGGAGGACCTTATCCCGGTCTGCTAAAAACCATGACAAACCAATGACCAAAATCATCATAAATGGGGAAAGGCTGAAAAATTTCCTTCTATAAGCAGAAAGAAATTAAATATATCTTTTATCCTACTTTTGTCCTATGTAGCCCTTGAACTATTACCCACAGTTACATGTTAGGAGGAAGAAAGAAAGCTTCCATATAGATAAGAAGCTAAGTGACCCTTATTTTCAGATAACATTATTCTTTATAAGACCCCCCAAATTCCACAAAAAGTCTGCCATCATTAATTAAATTTATCAATGTAGTAAGATAATAAATCAACATACAGTATGAAAATTAATAGCATGCCTTTACACCCATAGAGATCCCAGCAGAAATGAGGAAATCCATATATTCGCAGCACCAAGAAAAATCAAACTTTTAGAAATTTACATAACTAAGAATGTGAGACACCTCAATAACAAAGGTTATGGTACTCTGAAAAAGATCAGTGAGTATACAAAATGAAAAGACAGATCCTGTTTCTTAATAGGCAGAACTGATATTTTCATAATGGTCATATTTTTAAAAATCACATAATTTTAAAGTCATATCAATATGAATACCTGTCAGAGACTCTTACAGTTAGGTTTTGGCATTGGTTCCCCAGCGTGAAATGAAAGAAAAAATATTCACTAAATTAAATCTCACAGTGGAAAATTGTAACAAACCACAAAGAACAAACTGGAAAAATGAGACAAGTAATAAAAATAAGAAATGACCCCACCATTTATGTAAAAGAACAAATAAAAGATAATGAAGATAATCAAATAATTAAAGATAGAAAATAAACAAATTTAAAGAAGCAAAAAAGGTATAATATTTCATCAAAGTATATCAGCAGATATATTAAAAATAGAAGAAAGTTAAAAATAGCAAAACTACAGTACTAAAAAATACAGTAGACTACACAGTAGATTTAACTAGCAGAAAGAAAAATTAGCAAGCTTAACAGGAGATTATGTAATCTAAGGTACAGAAGGTCAAACATTGGAAACAAAGAGCTTTGGAAAAATGTGGGATTAATCTATGGGTAACTGGAATGCTGAAAAGAGATGAGAGAGAAGAGGCTACAGATTCAAAGAAACACTTCTTTAAACTCCCCCGGGGCTTTACACTGAACTACATCACCATCCCTTTTTTATTTCGTCTTTGATGTTAGGAATCTTAGGCGGTAGGGTGGGTAGGGCTATGGGAAAAAATGAGAATTAAGTTGTGTCTTATACTGGTACAAATCCCCATTATGGAGTGCAATCATGATGCGTATATGTAATGTACCAATAAAGATTTTAAAAAATAAAGTGAAGTTTGAATGTGCAGTGGTCCTTTCTCAGCCTCACAGTGTCCTGGTATTACAGGCATGTTCCACTCCATCCAGCTAATTTATTTTCTCAAAATAAAGATTTATTCCACATAGTTTTCTATATTTATTGATTCTTTGTTGTTAAGTGCAAAGATATTTTTAACACATATAATATTCTTTATCAAAGCTATATTATTCAGTTTTATATAACTTAATAGCCATATCATTCATAGGAACCTTTAAAAATTACTTTTCTGACTAGCTATAATATTTTACATTTCATGTTATCTCTCTGGCCTCCTATTATAGAGGTTAAGGTAAGATTTTTAGCATGTGATGTA
>PVIR01030606.1:0-20121 GCA_004026965.1 Petromus typicus | reverse complement strand
GCTAGAAGAAATGGGCCTCAGAAGATAGAGCAGGGTCTCTGTGAGAACCCAGGGGAACAAGCTGCAGTGGCCTCTGGCAGTAAGGTGAGCAGGGCAGTCTGCAGTGCAGGGCTGATGTGGCAGAGAAGAGGCAAGCGAGGGGGAAAGGCATTGCAAGGAAGACACATTCACTCATTCATGCAGTTGACACCTGCCCTGCTGCCTAGTCAGGTGCTATAAGAATGAGTCAGGGATACTCAGTGGTACCATGCCTGCCTGGTAAGCACAAGGTCTGAGTTCGATTCCCAGTACCAAAAAAGAATGGCCAGGGATTTAGCTCATTGTTCTGGAGTCTGCCTGCCAAGCACAAAGTCCTGAGTTCAATCCCCATCACCACATACCACAGTGCCAGGCATGGTGGCTTCACGCCTATAATCCCAGCACTTGGGAGGCAGAGGGAGGAGGATTGCTGTGAGTTCGAGGCTAGCCTGGGCTACATAGTGAGTTCAGGGCTAGCCTGAACTGTAAAGCGAGACCCAGTATAAATCAAACAAACTAAACTTAAAAAACAAAAACAAAAAAATAAAAAGAATGAACCAGTGAACATGACTGTGCTTTGCATATGAGACAGTAGTTCAGGGCAGGGGGTCCTGATGCCTGGTCCCGCCACACCAGGATTGTACCCTGCCTCCTGTACATATACATCCAAAGCCCCGGCAGGGCCACAGATTATTTTGAGGCTATCAATCCTATTCCACAGCCTTGGTACAGGGTGAATCCTGGCCTAAAAAACAGACCTGGAGAGATGATTCCTAGCTCTGCCCCCTCCCTTCTCAAGCCTTTCTATGGCTAGAAGAAGTAGTTTCCAAGGGCCGGGGAGTTAGCTCAGTGGTTTGGGTGCCTGTCTTGCAAGTGCAAGGACCTGGGTTCGATCCCCGGTAACCACATACCATACTGGGCATGGAGACTCATGCCCAGCAGCAAACAGTACCACATACCACAGTGCCGGGCGTGGTGGCTCACGCCTGTAATCCCAGCACTCGGGAGGCAGAGGCAGGAGGATTGCTGTGATGTGAGTTTGAGGCTGAGCTCAGGGCCAGCCTGAACCACAAAGCGAGACCCTGTCTCAAAAAAAAAAAAAAGAAAAAAGAAATAGTTTGCAAATAATAAGCTGTTTTTTTTTTCCCAAAATGTGGAGCAACCACTGAAATTTTAAAAGTCACCTTACGATCTGTTACACACACACATATAACCCTCCTACAATAAATGTAATCATCATATAGGGCTCAGGAGTATAGCTTAGTGGTGGGATCCTAAGGGACTTGACTTTTGATCTGAATGTAGACGAACTGCTTCCCCAGCAGGGACAGTGGCAGAGAGGAGAGTGGCTTCACTATTTGTTGGCCAAGACCTTTGTTCCACAGCAAGTCTCTCAGTAATTTATTAACGTCAGTAGTGATCAAGATAAACAGCAAGTGGCTAGTCCTGCAGAAAGAGCCAGGGGCTGGAAAGCTGAAGAGTAAGGAGACATCCAAGGCCTCGGATGGGCTCCCAGCTCTTTCCACTACTTTGTAATCCATCCCACCCAAGGCCCTCGGTTTCTCCATCTGTCAAGAGAGCAGGGCAGAGCAGCCCACCTCAAGGGATCTTTTCTACAGGTAAAAATCCACTAAGGGACTTGTCCAAAGATCCCACGGTAGGCCTGGATTTCAAGCTAGTGTCCTTAACCGCACTTCGTTTTTTTCTTTCTTTCTTTTTTTTGAGACAGGGTCTCCCTTTGTAGTTCAGGCTGGCCCTGAGCTCAGCCTCAAACTCACATCACAGCAGTCCTCCTGCCTCTGCCTCCCGAGTGCTGGGATTACAGGTGAGAGCCAACATGCCCAGCACTGTGCTATGTGGTACTGGGGATCGAACTCAGGACCTGTGCTTTCCAGGCAGACATCAGAACCTCTGAGCTAAATCCCTAGCCCTTCATTTTTTTGGTGAATTTGCGATGTTCTCTACCTCTGACCTTCCCACCCCCTCACCCTGTTCTTTATTGTGCTGTACAGTTACTTCTAAAACACCATACCAGGATTTGAACTGTAGCTCAGTGATAGAGAACTTGCCTAAAATGCAGAGTCTTGGGTTTAATCAGCACTCAAAACAAAAAAAACCCTGCTATCCTAGAAACAATCCTTTTTTTTTTTCCCTTAAGTTTTTTGTTTATTGTCTACTTTATCAGAATTGGCCCCATGAGCACAAGGACCCGCTCTGTTCTGTGTCCCTAGTGTCTGCAACAGGGCTGGCACATGGTGCATCCTCAGTCTGTGTCTGGGAAACGAAGGGGTGGGCAAGATGCAGTTGGAGCAAAATGACGACAGTTGGAAGGTAAGAAACGGAAGGTGGACACTGTGATAGCAGGTGGACTCGGGGGCCTTTCGCATTCTCAACAACAGTGTTACTGTGTAAGAGCCCACGCTCTGGACAGACTCCAGTTCTAACTGCAATTCAGTTTAATCTTTTTGGGCCTCACTTCCTAATTTGTAAAACTGGGGCCATGGGATGGCCATTTTAGAAAAAAAGGGGGGGCAGGGATTGATCTCAGTGGTTCTGGCACAAGGACCGGATTTGATCCCTCATAACCACATACAATGGTGGCCACCCGTGCCCGCCAACAATTAACACCACATATCACAGTGCCAAGTGTGGTTGCTCACGCCTGTAATCCCAGCATTCGGGAGGCAGAGGCAGGAGGATTGCTGAGCTCGAGGCTGAGTTCAGGACAAGCCTGAACTACAAAGCAAGACCCTATCTCAAAAAACTTAACAAAAGGGGGCTGGGGAGTTAGCCCAGTGGTTCCGGCACCTGTCTTGCCAGCGCAAGGACCCGGGTTCAATTCCTCGGTAACCACATACCATACTGGGCGTGGAGACTCATGCCCAGCAGCAACCAGTACCACATACCACAGTGCCGGGCGTGGTGGCTCACGCCTGTAATCCCAGCACTCGGGAGGCAGAGGCAGGAGGATTGCTGTGATGTGAGTTTGAGGCTGAGCTCAGGGCCAGCCTGAACCACAAAGTGAGACCCTGTCTCAAAAAACCTAAAAAAAAAAAAAAAAAAAACAGGCCTAGCATGGCAATGTAGCTACCATCACTGTTTCTACCTATCTTCCTAACAGATCCTCCTGGTTCCCACTTTTTCATTCCTTTTTTCTTTGCAGTGCTAGAGGTCAATCCGAGGGTCTCCAACATGGCAGGCAAATATTTTACTGAGCTCCAGGTCCAGCCTTTTTAACTCATTTTGAGGCAAGATCTCACTAAGTTGCCCAGGTTGGCCTTGATCTTGCATCAACCACTGTGACTATCTTAAAAGCACCATTGTATGATGCCATTGCTCTGTGCAAAGCCTACAAAATAGCAGCCAAATGTCTCCCCTTAGGATTCTAGCTCTAATCTACCTTGCTGAGCTTTCCAAAGTCAACTCCTTTTTAATTTTGGTGACTACAAAGCCCCTGAGTCCCCACCCTCATAGTTCTCAGACTAATGGCTTCAGAGTAACCTGGGAACTTGTTAGAAACTTTCAGACCCCACCACAGACCTAGTCTACAGACATGCTGAAAAGTAGACCTGGCCATTTGAGCTGTCACAAGACCACCAGGGATTCTCACACTCAGGTCTGAGGGCCACTTTCACTTCTCATGAAATGTCAGTAAATCATCCCAGAAATGCCAAAAATCATGGTATCTAAACTGCCCCTTAGACCTGGAAAACCATGTGTGCCTGAGCGATGTATGGCGGGCCAACTGCAGTCTCAGCTACTTGAGAGTTTGGGGCAGAAAGATCACAAACTTGAGGCCAGCCAGGATCTTCAGCAAGATCCTACTTCAAAATTATAAAGGGCTGAGGAGGTAGCTCATCACTCCCTTTGTGTAATCCCCAGCATCACAAAGAAAAAGTGACTCCCCAGGATAGACTAGTCCACAAAATTCTCTATTTCCCCCTCAACTCTTATTAATTTCATGTGAATGTTTTTACCCCAGCCACAGAAGAAGCCACCACCTAATCTCCTGTTTCCCTCAGGGTGCCAACATAGCACTTTTGACATAGTAATTGCTCAATAAGTACTTAATGAGAACCTGTCCATCTTTCTTTAAGAAAAGATACTATATGTGACACCCTTGCACTGCCAACAGCAGTCAGTCGTCTGTGCAGCCAGGTGTGGTGGTGCACATCTGTGATCCCAGCACTCACTGAGTCAGGAGGATCACTGTGAGTCCAGGCCAGTGTGAACTACACCTGAGATCCTGTCTCCAAAAAAATGGTTCTTTTGGGGCCAGGGTCCAAAAGACCCAAAAGCTTAGGGTCCTGGGTTTGATCCCCGGTAAAACAAAGCCAGATGTGGTGACTCACGCTCACCATCAATCAGTACCACATACCACAGTGTGGGTGTGGTGGCTCACCTCTAAAATTCCAGCACTCAGCACTCGGGAGGCAGAGCAGGAGGATTGATGAGTTTGAGGCTGAGTTCAGGACCAGCCTGAACTACAAAGTGAGACCCTGTCTCAAAAAAAAAAAACTAAAATAAACCAAGCAGGGGTCCCCATGTCCACTTTACAGAGGAAACTGAAGCTCAGAGGTTCCCTTACTCATTGGGGTGGGGTTACCAAGTAAGGAACAGCAGGCTGCCTCTACATCCTCTCCCACCCCTCAGCTGCTTCGGTGGCCTCTGGCTATGTGTCACACAAATAATTCTGTCAACTGTTTTGATCCCTTCCCTTTCCTCATGTGGCAAACACTATCTCATAAAAGCTGAGTGGTGTTATTTGTGTCTCATGCAGAAGTTGCTTGAGACATCCAGCTTCAGGCAAAGGGTCACCCTCATCTGCTCGCTGGGTGCCAGACACTTCACAAGCATGGCCTTTTCAATCTTCAGTGATCCTGAGATACATCTTTTCTTGTCATCCTCATTTCACAAATGAGGCAACTGGCTTGAAGAGATCAAGTGACATGACCAAGGTCACTCCTCAAAAAAACACTGAGTTAGCCTTGCGAGTGCCAGGCAAACACCACACTCATTTCATGATGCCAGCTTTGTGCCTCGTTATCAGGCAGTCCAGGTGAAGGGCACACGCCCATCTCCCTCTCCAAGATGCCCAAGAGCCCCGCGGGTGATGCTGTAACATCTCAAGATAATGCCTAACAACTCTGCAGCTTCACTCCCTGGCTGCTGGGCAGGCGGGCTCCCTGCTTCCTTTCCACAGGTAGAAGGACAGGTGTTCTCACTTCTCTGAGCATTCAGTGTTCTGAGTGCTGTGGGAGTGGGAAGCTGGGGAAACAGAAAAATGTGATAATGGTCTAGAGGGACAAGCAAGTAACCACTAGATTCTAAGTGCACAGGGCGATAAGGGCAGAGATAGGGGAAGTACAGTGCTCGGGACGGAGGGAGGAGCCACCCAGGGCTAGTCGGGAATGGCCAAACATGCCCCAGCCCAGAATGGGGCAAACAACAGCCAGCACTGAGCACATGGCCCAGCCAACCTCCGTCCCACAGGAAGCCACCAGTTGCGGTGCAAAGTGCACGGTGCGTCAGAAGACCTGGGTCTCAGATCCACTGCTACCACCACACCGCCTGGAGCGAGCGACCTTGGACAACCCGCATCCCCTCTCCAGCCTCTGCGGGCCACCTGTATAGTCAAGGGTGGGAAAGCAGTCTACACAGCCATGTCCTTGGGGGTCCCCGTCGAACGCCCTCGATTTACCAGGGTCAGGCTTCCTGGAGCAGGAGTCCCCAGTGAGCGCTAAGGCACAATCACAGAGGCCCGAGGAAGGAGACACTATCCCCTGCCCTCTCCCGCTCTCCAAGACTCTGGACGAGACCCTCTCACTAACCCTACCTTTCATTCTCTCCTGGGCGCAGGGACAAAGAGCCTGCCCACACTTTCTCATCTCCCGGGTTCTATCCCAGACCCTCTCCAGGCCTAGGAGCCCGCCCCGTCTCAACCCTGAGACCCAAGCCCAGGAATCTCCACTTTTCCCTCACCCCTGCCCCTTCACCCAAGGCCGTCCCCCACCCCTAGCTCTCACCGGGCAGCAGCTGCAGCCGCGGCCGCGGCGACCCCCGCCCTGGGTCCGGGGCTGCCCAGCAGCCGCCGCGTAGCCGCAGAGATGCTGCAAAGCCGCGGAGCCATGTTGGAGCCGAGCAGGTTGGAGGAGGCCCCGCCCCCGGTGCCGAGCTCGGGGCGGGGCGCGCGTGATCACCGCCCCTGCGGCTCGCGCTCCTGCCTGCGCGCAGCCGGGGGCCGCAGCCCCTCGATTCCCGTAACCCCTACACTGCGGGCTGAAGTCCGTCCAGCACAGGCGGCTCTGCACCATACTCGCTCCTTTACGTGAAGCAGGCCTTTTCCCATTCTGAGCCTCAGTGACCTCCTCAGTAAAATGGGAGTATTATACAATACTTAGGATTTACAGTTAAATACGGCAGTTAGACGACTTGTGGCATATTCCTGTAATCCCAGCACTCGCGGAAGCCGAGGCAGGAGAAGCACAAGTGTGAAACCAGTCTGAGCAATTTAGTCACTTAGTGAGACCTTGTCTCAAAATGTTTAAAACAGGGCTGAGGATGTAAGATCAATGAAAAGTCACTACGTTCAGTCTCCAATATCATCAAAAAGCAGTGGGGGTACATACACCCGTGCGTTTTTGCTTGTTTTCTCCCTCGCACAAGGGAAGCAAACGCTCTACTATCCACAGCCCCCACCCTGTCAGTTTTGTGGAGCTAAGATGTCCCCTGTTACACTCAAAGAAATAGCCTTTTGACAATTTGAGAAAGGAGGGCAAAGCTCTAGGCATCCAGAATAGTTTCTCTCCACCAACGTTTGTCTTTCTGTCCCTCTCAACTTCTACCTGGGCCTCCAAGGACTTCATGTCCTCCTTTCTCCCGTGCCCTAGAGCCCAAAGCTCTTCAAACTAATCCCTTCTCTGCCCGCGGTCTTCCAGAACACAGGGAGGGAGAGAGGAAGTCCCCACAGAGGGCGCAGACCCAGGGACACAGACGTCCTGTATCCCGAAAGAATGTCCATCCACCAATGGTGTGTTCCTTCCTCCCATGCCTGGGGTTAGAGAGTGGAGCACAGGCTTTAATTACCTGATTCCTTTTAATGTTGAGTCTGCGTGGCTGAGTTCTGCACTGAGTTCTGAGACACCAAAGGTCGGTGGAACCACAGTGCTTTCCAGAGTTGGTGTTTAGTGTGGCAGACAAATAACGAGTCACCATGGACTCCATGACCAAGCTTTAGCCAACTGCCACCGTCCCCTCTCTGTTGCCTGACACAGTATTTACTGAATAAGTGAAAAGCATGCACAGAAATGTGTTTGCCAATTGTGATAGAGACTACAGGGAACTACAGAGAGGACTTCTAACCAAAATGGGGAGAAGGGAGGAGCTAAACAGGGGCAAATGTTTGTGCTGACTTCCATAAGAAGGTTAGGTTTGAACCAGGATTTTTCTTCTTGAGCTTTCTAATGTTGCTATAATGAACAAGTATCATTTGTGTGATTTACAGGGTTTCACTATGTATTCCAGGCTCACCTTGAACTCACTATGTAGTCCAGGCTGGCCTCCAACTAATGGCAATCCTCCTGCCTCAGCCTCCTGAGTGCTCTGATTACAGATGTGCACCACCATTCCTAGCTAACAGGAAACCAGAATCAATTGTTATAAACCAACAGAATCATCAAAATAAACTGGCATGGAAATAGTGCTGTTGATGCTCCACTGTAGCTAAAACAGAAAACTATAAACCTGCAGTTTGAATCTTGTATTAACAATGTAGGTGGGTGTGGCGGTATATGCTTATAATCCCAGCTCTGAGGAGGCTGAGGCAGGAGGATCTCTGTAGCTCAAAGCCAGTTTACATAGTAATAGATCCTTGTCTCAAAAACCAGAACAAGAGGGGGCTAGGGTGTTAGCTCAGTGGTTCTGGCACCTGTCTTGCAAGCGCAAAGGCCGGGTTCGATTCCCCGCTAACCACCCCCAGCAGCAACCAGTACCACATACCACAGTGCCAGGCATGGTGGCTCATGCTTGTAATCTCAGCACTCAGGAAGCAGAGGCAAGAAGATTGCTGTGATGTGAGTTTGAGGCTGAGCTCAGGGCCAGCCTGAACCACAAAGCGAGACCCTGTCTCAAAAACCTAAAAAAAAAAAACAAAAACAAAAAAACAGAACAAGACCGAAAAACAAAGTAAAGCATGGACTGGGGAGTTGGCTCAGTGGTTCTGGTGCCTGTCTTGCAAGCGCAAGGGCCTGGGTTCGATTCTCTGGTAACCACATACAATACTGGGTATGGAGACTCACGTCCAGCAGCAATCAGCACCATAGTGCTGGGTGTGGTGGCTCACACCTGTTATCCCAGCACTCGGGAGGCAGAGGCAGGAGGATTGCTGTGATGTGAGTTAGAGGCTGAGCTTAGGGCCAGCCTGAACCACAAAGCAAGACCCTGTCTCAAAAAAAACAAAAAAGAAAAACAAAGTAAAGCACGTAAAGAGAGCCAGAGACCCAGCTAGAATCATTGCTTCTTGAAGTCATCAGACTGACAAAACCAGTATGAGCTTTTCTTTCCAGAAGTTAATCTACTCTCCAAAGAGTGTCCGTTCAGTCATAGCCAACCAGGAAAAACCCCAGTGAGTAAATAAAGAGACAGAATACATACGCGGCTGAAGTCAGGCCCTGGGAGCTGCTCCTTCTTAGGAACCCGGTGGTAGCCTCAGTGTGAGAGGTGGAGGCAACCACTTCTGCCATAGAAGGACTGACTCTGGGCTTGGTTTTAGAAGATGATTGGAGGTTTGCCAGGAGTGGAGGGAAGAGCAAGGGGAGCCTCAGAAGCAATATGTGCACAGTACAGTGTCCCCCATATCTGCGGGGAATTGACTCCAGTGTCCCCCATATCTGCGGGGAGTTGATTCCAGGACCCCTCACCCCCAAGGATGTAATAAGGCATGGATATTCAAATTCCTATATACCATGGAAAAAATTGGCATATAATATAACATAGCCTCCTGAACACTTTAAGTAACTGCTAGATTATTTATATCTAAGGCAATGTGCATGTTGTATCAATAGTTGTTAAACAGTACTATATCATTTAGGGAAATAATGAAAGGGGAAAAAACTTTACACATTTAAGACACAATTTTTTTTTTTTTTTAAGACAGGGTCTTGCTTTATAGTTCAAGCTGGTCCTGAACTCAGCCTCAAACCCAGCAATTCTCCTGCCTCTGCCTCCTAAGTGCTGAGGTTATAGGCGTGAGCCACCACACCCATCATTGTTGTATGTGGTTACCAGAGATGGAACCCTCGCCCTTGGGCTTGCAAGTCAGGCAAGTGAACCACTAGCTAAATCCCTGCCCCCCCCCATTTTTTTTTCATATATTTTCAATCCCCAGTTGTTGAATCCACAGATGTGGGAAGCCACAGAGGCACAGGGCTGGCCAGGAAGAGGGTCTTCCTGGAAGAAAACACAATCAAATATAATCAAAAAGTAGCAGTTATGTGGGGGCAGCTTCTCATTTATACAAAGGATAATTTTCTAACGATAGGATGGGCCACTTTGAGACCATCGGCCCCATGGTAGACAGAGACCGTGTGGGAATTGAGTCACAAGAAGCAACCCCGGGAGTCTGTCCAAAGCCTCACTGTTTCTGTATCTATACCGCCACAGTAAGCACTGCCTTGCTGTGTCTGGCTGCCTGACCCTTCTCCTGAGGCTGGAAGGGGAGAGCAGACCTGCATCCTTTTCTGCATGGTCTTGGCCTTTCCGACAAGGGTTTCCCGTCTTTGTCCAACCAACCAAATCAAAAGGATGAACAGATTGGTTTCCAGAGCACCTTTCTGTTATTGGATGGAGAATGAAGTTGTTTCTGGGTTCTCGTGTTACCCCAAACAAAGAATTGAGGAGGACACTCAAAAGGAGTAACAAGAGTAATACGAATGAAAAGCCAAAGAAGCAAAAGTAGATGCTGTGAGGTTGGAGCAGCTCTCAAAGAAAAGAGCCCCCGTCCATTGGGTTAGTGGAGTCTCTTACAGCAGCCGTGTTTACTCAAGACCACAGGACGGCAGCAGCGGGAACAGACAGGAGGAGGGAGGAAAAAAGGAGGAAGAAGAACTCTGGCCTTAGGGGAAGGTGCTGCTGGTGGTGAAGTTCTCGGCAAAGGAGCTGGTAGTGGTGGTTATGCTGTGAGAGGCCAGCTGTGCTGGGACCTGGGAGAAGGCGGGAGAGGGACCCTCGATGATGAGAACTAGCATAACTCAGGCTTCCATTTTTAAAGGATCAGACACTTGTAACTCCCACGGTGGTTGGACACCTCTGACTCCAGGTGCCTCCTTTTCCAGCTCTGACTGGTGATGGAATGATCTGTCACCTGGGGTACCAGGACCTCCTAAACTTAAATCAAACAGAGATAATCACCACGGCACAGGTGAAGGAAGGGAAGGGAGTGGCTCATCAGCTCCTCCGTTGTATCAGGACTGAGTGACCTTTCGTTTCTTTTTTTTTGGAGACAGGGTCTCGCTTTGTAGTTCAGGCTCCCCCTGAGCTCACTATGTAGCCCAGGTGAGCCTGGAATGCACAGCAATTCTCCTGTCTCTGCCTCCCGAATGCTGGGTTACAGGCATGAGCCACCATGCCCGGTGCTGTGGTGTGCGGTACTGATTGCTGGTGGGCACGAGTCTCCACACCCGGCATTGTTGTATGTGGTTAGCAAGGATCAAACCTGGGACCTTGGGCTTGCAAGGCAGGCGAGGAACCACTGAGCTAAATCCCCTTTCTGGGTGACCTTTCTTTTTTTGTTGTTGTTGTTTTTTGTTTTGTTTTGTTTTGTTTTGTTTTGAGACAGGGTCTCAGTTTGTAGTTCAGGCTGGCCCTGAGCTCAGCCTCAAACTCATATCACAGCAATCCTCCTGCCTCAGCCTCCCGAGTGCTGGGATTACAGGCGTGAGCCACTACCCCCGGTACTGTGGTATGTGGTACTGATTGCTGCTGGGCATGAGTCTCCATGCCTGGTATTGTATGTGGTTACCAGGGAATCGAACCCAGGCCCTTGCGCTTCCAAGACAGGCGCCCGAACCACTGAGCTAACACCCTGGCCCCTGGGTGACCTTTCTTGACATTTTGATACTTTGACGCCCCACAGTAGCCCTTGCGCTGTTTGGTTTCTCAGGTCTTTGCCCCAAGGCTTGTGCTGTTTATTTATCCTTGCTCTACCTCCTACTTCACTCCCAGCCTTGACTAAGGGGGGTGAAAGATGGATCCCCCTCACATCCTACATGCTACGCTCTTAATGTTTGTACGAAGATTTCATGTGTTGAAAACCTAATTTCCAGTGACATATGTTAGTGATTCTTAGAAATGGAAACTTTCAGAAGTGACTGAGGTTATAAAACTCTGCTCCCATAAATGGATTAATTAATTCATGGATTCATGGATTATTGGGTTTTCAAGGAAGTTGATTAAGTGTTACAAAAGTGGGTCTATTATAAAAGCTAGATTAGCTGGACAGAGTGGTCTCCACCTGGGAGCCTAAAACAGGAGGACTGAAAATTTGAATACTACCTGGATGATTTAGTGACACCCTGTCTCAACATAAAAAATAAAAAGGGCTGAAGAAGCAGCTCAGTGCAAAGGTCCTGAGTTCAGTTCTCAGTATTACAAAAAAGAACAGGCTTTCACCAGGTACAGCCCTCAACCTTTGAATATCCGAACCTCCAGAAATTTTAAGAAATAAATTTCTTGGGCTGAGAATTTAGCTCAGTGGTTCAGTGCCTGCCTTGAGAGCACAAGGGCCCAGGTTCTATCCAGGTAACCATATACAACCATGCAGGACTTGGAGACTCACACCCACCAGCAATCAGAATCACATACCAGGGGAAGTGTTGGCTCACACCTATAATCCCAGCACTAAGGAGGCAGAGGCAGGAAGATTTCTGTGAGTTGGACCGGGGATTTAGCTCAGTGGTTCTGGCATCTGTCTTGCAAGCGCAAGAACCGGGTTCGATCCCTGGAAACCATATACTATACTGTGTATGGAGACTCTCGCCCAGCAGCAACCAGTATCACATACCACAGTGCCGGGCATGGTGGCTCACGCCTGTAATCCCAGTACTCGGGAGGCAGAGGCAGGAGGATTGCTGTGATGTGGGTTTGAGGCTGAGCTCAGGGCCAGCCTGAGCTACAAAGCGAGACCCTGTCTCAAAAAACCAAAAAAAAAAAAAAAAAAAAAAAGATTGCTGTGAGTTCCAGGCTTGCCTGGGCTACATAGTGAGCTCAGGATCAGTCTTAATGTCAAAGCAAGACCCTATCTCAAAAAAAAACACCAAAGAATGAAATTTCTTGCCGAACATGGTGGCTGAGGCCAGTAATGCCAGCACTCAGGAAACAAGGACTGGTAGATTGCTGAGTAAGAGTCTGAGTTAAGGACCAGCTTGAACTACAAGGCAAGACCCTGTCTTAAAAAAAAAAAACTTAAAAAAGAAAGAAACTTCTTGCTAGGCATGGTGCTGCATGACCGTAATCCCATCACTTAGAGGCCAGCCTGGGCTACATTGTGAGTTCAGTGCCAGCCCGAACTGTAGAGCCAGGCTCTGTGTCAAAAAAAAAAAAGAAATAGGAGTGGGGATTTAGCTCAGTGGTTCTGGCACCTGTCTTGCAAGCGCAAGGGCCCGGGTTTGATCAATACTGGGCACAGAGACTCACGCCCAGGCAGCAACTAGTACCACATACCATAGTGCCAGGCGTGGTGGCTCACCCCTGTAATCCCAGCACTTGGGAGGCAGAGGCAGGAGGATTGCTGTGATGTGAGTTTGAGGCTGAGCTCAGAGCCAGCCTCAACTACAAAGTGAGACCCTGTCTCAAAAAAAAAAAGAAAGAAAGAAAGAAATATCATTGTCAGTTATCCAGTTTGAGGTATTCTGTGCTAGCAAAAGAAAATGGGCTGAGTCAGAATGTGAACCACAAAGTGGCAACTACCTGGAGGAGCATTTTAAGTCCCTACCTTCATCCCAGCCAAAGTAACCAGTTTACTTCAGCTTACCATGAACTTTGTTTTAGCTTTGAAAGTCCCTTGTCCCAGAAAACTAGAAGGTTTGGTCATAACACTTATGATTCTGTTCTTTTCCCCAGGATACATACCACATCATTTTCAAATTGTTTCCTTCCTTAATCATATCTAATTGGGCTGGGGTTTTAGCTCAGTGGTTCCGGTGCCTGTCTTGCAAGCACAAGGACCCAGGTTTGATTCCCAGTAACCACATACAATACTGGGCATGGAGACTCACACGCAGCAGCAATCAATACCACATACCACAATGCCGGGCGTGGTGGCTCACACCTGTAATCCCAGCACTCGGGAGGCAGAGGCAGGAAGATTGCTGTGATGTGAGACTGAGGCTGAGCTCAGGACCAACCTGAACTACAAAGAGAGACCCTATCTCAAAAAAAAAAAAAGGCTGGGGATTTAGCTCAGTGGTTCTGATGCCTGTCTTGCAAGCACAAGGGCCTGGATTCGATCCCCGGTTATCACATACAATACTGGGCATGGAGACTCATGCCCAGCAGCAACCAGTACCACATACCACAGTGCCAGGAATGATCCCAGCACTCAGGAGGCAGAGGCAGAAGGATTGCTGTGATGTAAGTTTGAGGCTGAGCTCAGGGCCAGCCTGAACTACAAAGTGAGACTCTGTTTCAAAAAAAAAACATATCTATTTACCCTGCTTGTAACAGTGTGGAGTTGGGATTCTTTGGGGCACCCGGTTATATTCAATTCTGGTAAACTGAACACCAGCCAGGAATGTGGCCAGGATTGGTAGACTCAATATTCTAGCAAACCAGTTGGACACAAATTCTACAAATAAGGAATTCGACCCTTCCAATGGCTGTGAAATAACTTATCCTAAACCTCAGCAGCTTGAAACAGTAAACATTTATTATCTTACACAGTTCCTGTCAGTCTAGAATTCAGGGGTAGGAGACTACCGGTGTGGGGCTGCCTCAGGGGCTCCGACAAGGTGGCAGTCAGGGTACTGTCTCAGGCTGTGTCATCCCAAGACCTCACTGAGTCTGGAGCATTTCCTTCCGAGGTGAGTCATGCAAATTAGTACTGGTCCTGGGCAGGAGGCCTCAGTTCCTTGTCGTGTGGGATTGTCCGTCACATGGAAGCTGGCTTTCCCCAGGGTCAGTGATCTAAGAGATAATAAGAGGAGAGTTTCAAGGACTTATATGACCTGGTCTTGAAAGTCAGCCACACTGTGTCATTGGGATTTCTGCATATCTCATTGGTAGCACATGCTAGGACTGCTCAGTGAGTCTGTGGCCACATCACCTAGAATGTACCTGATCTCATCTGATCTCCAAAGTTAAGCAGGGTCGGGCCTGGTCAGTACTTGGATGGGAAGACTGCTCCGTGAGAGAGTGGGCCACACAGACTATGAATGCCAACATCAAAGAGCTTCTGGGGCTATCTTGGAGGAGGCTGGATACCACAATTACAGTCTTAAATAGGCCCAACTGAATTATTGGATTTGAATTTATCTCCACATACTGTCATTGTACCCTCCTCATCTTCCTCCACCTCCTCCTCCACCTCCTCTTCCTCCTCTTCTTCATTCTCTTTCTCTGTGCTGGGGATGCAATGCAGAGTCTCACACACAGCTCACTGGGCTATGCCTTCAGCCCCCTCAAACTGACTTCTACAAGCAAGTCCCTGCCATCTCCCTTCTGCTCTTCCTCGATCCTCCCCATCCTCACTGAGGTCCCTTCCTGCCCACCACTAGGCCCAAGACATCTCATTCTCCTGGGTAGGTCTCCCACCAGCCCTCCCTCTCTGCAGGAGCTGACCCATTCTCTTCTCCTCTCCCTTAAGAGGAGCTGCCTCCTGGAATCTACCTGCAGAACTCTTTACTAAGGCCTGCTGTCCACCCATGAAATGAAATGAGAGAAGCCAGGGACAGAGACAGATGAGCAGCGCTGGGCAGAGAGGGGCAGACAGGTTCATAAGTATAAAATATGGACAAGCCTGCCATCATCTATTCCCTGGGACAAATAGATCATCATGAAATAGGCTGAAGAAAAGCAAAGAGACAAATTACCCAGCTGTGGCAGTGTCACCTGCTCTTTATTGATGGGCTTTTATGCTCTGCCCAACTGATCTTTGAGAACTGTATCTTTTTGCTCCTATGGGACTCCTCACAAGGAGGACCAAGGAAAAGAGACTTTATATCTCTGCTGAGCCAGACAGAAAGCAAAACCCAGCCTTTTTCCTTTATTTTCTGAGACAAGGTCTCACTTTGTAGTTCAGACTGTCCCTGAACTCACTATGTAGCCCAGGCTAGCCTCGAACTCTTGGCAATCCTCCTGCCTCTGCCTCCTGAGTGCTAGGTTTATAGGTGTGAGCCACCACGCCTGGCAAAACCCAGCCTTTCTGTACTGTGCATCATATGCAAATATGACATGTGATTTTGATACAGTGCCACATAAAAACGTTAATACAGGACATTCCACAAATAAAGTACAAATGCAAAAAAAAAAAAAATTATCCCAAGTATCGAAAAATTTCAAAACTCTTGGAATGAATTAAATTGTTTTTCTCTTCTTTGTTTTTGTTTTTATTTTTTGGTGGTCTTGTTGATTGAACTCCAGGCTCTATGTACATTAGACAGTGCTCTACCACTAACCCATTCTCTCTCTCTCTCTCTCTCTCTTTTCTCTCTGCTAAGAATTTAACTCAGGCCTTGTGCATGCTAAGTGTTTTACCACTGAGCCATACTATTCCCTTCTTTAAAATTTTGTAACAGGGTCTCACCAAGTCACCGAAGCTGACATTTCTGACTTGCAATCCTCGGTTAGCCTGTGTAGTAGCTGAGATTACAGGCCTGCCCTCTTCCAGCCAAATGAATTATAACTGTTTATATTATTGTCACAAGATGGTGCTGTTTTAGCTTGAAAACACTTGCTCACATTCTGTCCCGAGTCTTACCGTTGCCATAATGTGGACTGTAGCAATGGCTTTTTGTGTACTGACCTGTAATTTGGATATTCACTGTGAGTACAAACCACTTAAGCTATAACAACGTCATTGAAGCATTCACTAAGTAAAGATATCGGTGCTGAACAGGCCCACAGATCAGTATCTCTGGAGTAAATAATGGGCATGATGAAGTAGACAAGATAAAGGAGACTGAATCACCTCTCAGAGGGGCTGTGAATTTAGAAGAGTGCTTGAAGGCAGAGATAACACTGCAGAGACACAACGCTACCAAAGGGAAAGCTGTGGTGAGATGCTTTTGTGGATATGTGAGACACGTGGGTACGTTTTATCTTCTCCTTTACCATCATTCCTGGGGCAGGGGGAGGAATGTCTGGGGAAAAAAAATTTTTGAACCATGTGAAGTTTACAGAAAGTATCCATCTTGTGAAATGTGACTTCTGTAGACATTCCCAGATATTTTGGTCTAAATATAATTGCTGGAGCTCACTTTGAGAAGGGAATACTATGGGCTGAATCATGTCTCCCCTAAAATGAGATGTGGATGTTTTAACTCCTACTATCTTGGAATGTGAACTTATTTGGAAATAGGCTGGGGTTTTTGTTTTGTTTTATTTTTAAGTATTAAGGGTCGAACCTAGGGCCTTTGCATTGAGCTCTATCCTCAGCCTCACTAAGTCCCTAAGATGCCAGGCTGGGCCCCGACTTTTTTTTTTTGAGACAGGGTCTCATTTTGTAGTTTAGGCTGGCCCTGAACTCACTATGTAGCCCAGGCCAGCCTTAAACTCACAGCAATCCTCTTGCCTCTGCCTTCAGAGTGCGAGGATTACAGGCATGAGCCACCACACCCAGCATTGTGGTATATGGTTACTGGGGATCAAACTCAGGACCTTGCAGTTACCACACAGAAACTGGAACCACTGAGCTAAATCTCCAGCCCTAGGCCACAACTTTTGATTGTTGCCTCAGCCTCCCAGAGTGCCACCAGGCCCAGTTTACAAATAAGGAAATCAAGGGCTGGGATTTAGCTCAGTGGTTCGGGTGCCTGTCTTGCAAGCACAGAGGCCTGGGTTCCATCCTCCAGAAACGACATACAATACTTGGTGTGGAGACTAATGCCCACCAGCAATCAGGACCACATATGACAGTGCTGAGAGTGGTGGCTCATGCCTGTAATCCCAGCACTGGGGAGGCAGAAGCAGGAGGATAGCTGAATTGCTAGTTTGAGGCTGAGCTCAGGGCCAGCCTGAACTACAAAGTGAGACCCTGTCTCAATAAATAAATAAATAAATAAAAATTTAAAAAATAAAATTCTAAAAAAATAATAATAATAAGGAAATCAAGAGAAAATGAGACCCCAATCCGATATGACTGGTGTCCTAAAAAGGGTGTGTGTGCGGGGAAGAAGCTGGAGGAGAAAGAGTTCCAAGCGCAAGGGCCCAGGTTCGATTCCCCGGTAATCACATGCAATACTGGGTGTGGAGACTCATACCCAGCAGCAACCAGTACCACATACCACAGTGCCGGGTGTGGTGGCTCACGCCTGTAATTCCAACACTCAGGAGGCAGAGGCAGGAGGATTGTGATGTGAGTTGGAGGCTGAGCTCAGGGCCAGCCTGAACCACAAAACGAGACCCTGTCTCAAAAAAAAAAAGAAAATAAAGAAATATGAAGACACATCAGAGAAGGCAGTGTGAGATTCCAGTAAAGTTGCCACAAACCAAAGAGGTCCTGGGGTTAATGGAATTTGAAAAATGCAAAGAAAGAAACTCCTCCAATGGGCTTTGGAGAAAGTATAGCTCTGCTGACATGGTGATCTCAGACTTGACAGCCTCCAAAGCTGAGATAAGAAATTTGTTTTTCTATAGTAAGTTATCCCTTCCTCCTTATTGGGGATTGAACTCAGGACCTTGAACTTGCCAGGCAGTACTGAGGTACCTCTCTGGCCCAGAAATGTGATTTTCTTTTGTTTTGGTATCGGGAATCAAATTTGAGACTTTATATTTGCAAGCCAGGCACTGGAACCACTGAGCTAAATCCCTGGCCCAGAAATTTGTTTTTCTAAATAACCCAGTTTGTGGTACTTTGTTATAGGGTCCCTGGCCAACTAATAAAGAACATCAGCTCAAGTTCCAAAATTATCTACCACTTAAAGGACATAGGAATAGCAACAAATTAGGCATGAGAGTGAGTTTTAAGACAAAATTTAGTCATTTTTCAGTGTCTCCTGTAGATAAGAACAAGGTCTTTTTTCTTATTTTTGCAGCAGTGGGGATATCTGTTAACATTTGCTGTTTCTTTGCTTCTTTTCTGCCTTCTGCCTGCCATGGACTATTTCTCCTCTGCAATGCCCCTCTGCCATGCCATACTGCCTTGGAGCCAACTATAGACCAAAATCTCTACAAACCATGAGCCGAACAAACCTTCTCTCTTTTAACTTTGGGTGTTGGGTACTTTGTCTCTGCAACAAGAAAAGTAACTAAGATGTGGTCTTTGGCCAATAACTTGGCTTTTGGATACCTCAGTTTTCTTAATAGCCAAATGGACCTGATAATCTATTTAATCTTGAGATTTAGATGAGAATGCATGTGTGTGAAAATAAGCACTCATTGGGCTGGGGAGTTAGCTCAGTGGTTCCGGCGCCTGTCTTGCAAACACGAGGGCCCGGGTTCGATTCCCTGGTAACCACGTACAATACTGGGTGTGGAGACTCCCGCCCAGCAGCAACCAGTACCACATACCACAGTGCCGGGCGTGGTGGCTCATGCCTGTAATCCCAGCACTCGGGAGGCAGAGGCAGGAGGATTGCTGTGATGTGAGTTGGAGGCTGAGCTCGGTGCCAGCCTGAACCACAAAGTGAGATCCTATTTCAAAAAAACTTAAGAAAAGAAAATAAGCACTCATTAAATGTATGCTGCAGGCTTTGTACTCACAATCCTATTTACTATTCTCCCTTTTTTGGGGGGATGTGGGTAGGGATCGAATTTAGGGCCTTGAGAATGCTATACACACATTTTACCACTGAATTATATTCCCCTTACCACATTTTATTTTGCAGTGCTAGGGACTGAATCCAGTCCCTCACACACTAGGCAAGTATCCTACCACTCAGTTATATCTTCAGCCTCTGTTTTGCTTTTTATTTTGATACTGCACCTCATTACATTTCCTAGGCTGGGCTTGAACTTGTAATCTTCCCTCCTCAGCCTCATAGAGTGCTATAATTACAGGTATGATATTCTCCTCTTTTTTTTGAGACAGGGTCTTGCTTGTAGTTCAGGCTGGCCCTGAGCTCAGCCTCAAACTCACAGCAAACCTCCCGCCTCTGACTCCCGAGTGTTGGGATTACAGGTGTGAGCCACCACACCTGGCACTGTGGTATGTGGTACTGATTGCTGGTGCTTGTGAGTCTCCACACCCAGTATTGTTATGTAGTTACTGGGGATGGAACCGGGCCCTGTGCTTGCAAGACAGGTGCTGAACCACTGAGCTATATCCCTGGCCCGATATTCTCCTCTTTTTTTTTTTTTTTTTTTTTTAGGTTTTTTGGGACAGGGTCTCACTTTGTAGTTCAGGCTGGCCCTGAGCTCAGCCTCCAACTCACATCACAGCAATCCTCCTGCCTCTGCCTCCCGAGTGCTGGGATTACAGGCGTGAGCCACCACGCCCGGCACTGTGGTATGTGGTGCTGATTGCTGCTGGGTGTGTCTCCACGCCCAGTATTGTACGTGGTTACCGGGGATTGAACCCGGGCCCTTGTGCTTGCAAGACAGGTGCCGGAACCACTGAGCTAAATCCCCGGTCCTATTCTCCTCTTTTTAAGTGATGATGAAATGGACCTCAGGGATGGTAAAAACCCTCCTTGAGATCACATGGCACTTTGGACATAGAAAGTATTTAACAAATATTAATTACTATTTATGAAGGACTCTTAAACTCATCATATAATTTAGTATTATTACTATTTTTACAGATACATCGGGGCTGAGAGAAACTAAGTTGCCCAAAGTGTCAGAGAAATAATCTCCCTTTAGGCCTTAGGCCTGCCTGTTTCTGCCACACAAGAGATATCTTGAAAGACTCAGAAATCTAAAATTCCGGGCCTAAAAAGAATAGGATACATA
>PVIR01030605.1:0-20118 GCA_004026965.1 Petromus typicus | reverse complement strand
CAGATGCCCATTTTTGAATTGGGTCGTTAAATTTGGGTGGGCTGATTTTTTTCAGCTCTTTATATATTCTAGATAATAGCCCTTTATCTGAGGAACAGCTGGTAAAGATTTTTTCCCACATTGTTGGTTGCCTGTTTGCACTGTTGGTGGTTTCCTTTGCTGTGCAGAAGCTTTTTAAAAGAATGAGGTCCCATTTGTTTATTTCCTTAGCCATTTCCTGTGCTATAGAAGTTTTGTTCATGAAGCCTTTCCCTAAGCCAATGTCAGGGTCTCTTTTTCTTGTACTTCGGGCTGGCCCTGAGCTCAGTCTTGAACTCACGGTAATTCTCCTGCCTCTGTCACTCAAGTCCTACGACTACAGGTATGAACCAACACAACCAGCACTGTGGTATGAGGTTGTGATTGCTGCTGGTAGTGCATCTGCATGCCTGGCATTGTTGTATGTGGTTAGCAAGGATCAAACCCAGGCCTTTGTACTAGCAAGGCAAACACTGGATCCACTGAGCTAAATCCCTGGCCCAAGATTACACCTTTATCAAAAATAATGACCATCATCATGAACTGAAATAATAATTGCTATGGTTTGTGTTTACATATTCCCAAAAAACCTCATGAACATAAGGTGTTACATTCTTTTTCAGAGGTGACTATCTGGAATGAGTGATGCTGAGATTAAGTGCATGTGATAACTAAAGTGCTTCAGATAAGTGATTACTTTGGCACTGCAGAATTCCCAGTACTGTGAATAAAATAAAAGGGACAAAAAGAAGCTGGTAAACTTTCCCTTGTTTCATTTGCTGCCTAGTGGGTACCATTTTGCTTCTCCCCTGTGATGGATGCTGGTTTGACATTCCATCCACAGAACCAGCTAACTATGGACTGAAACCGCTACAAATCATAATGCAAATAAATAAACCCGTTCTCCTCTGTAGATGTTGAGTATTTTGTTTCAGCAACAAGAGAAAAATAACTAACAACAATAAATTCTGGAGCCACTGGAGGAACTCATGTGCATTATTGGTGACAAAATAAAATAGTACAACCACTATGAAAATCAGTATGGAGACTTCTCAAAATACTAAAACTTAAAATTCCATTCACTTTCTAGGTATGTACCCAAAAGTGTTGAGTCAGCATATTTCAATAATACATGCATATTCATGTTTAGAGTAGCACAGGTCATAATAGCTAAATTTTGGAAGCAATTTAAATATCCATTAATGGTTGAATGGATACTACTCCGCCATAAAGAATGATGAATCTGAATCATTTGAAGGAAGATGAATGGACTTAGAGACAATAATGCTACATGAAATAAATCAGAAAGATAAGTTTAAATAATACATAGTTTCTCCTATACAGGAAACTAAATTATAAATAAGTTAAAGAGTGAAATAAAATATAAATAATGTGAAAGAGTGAGAACTTTTCAAAATGGGAGGTAAAGATATGGAGGTGGAGGGAGAAAAAGATAAATTAAAATAATTAAGATGTGTTATATACATGTACCATTTTCCAGGATTAATATAATCATCTACTGCCAAAACATGCAAATAAAATTTTAAAAATAAATTGTATACTGTAAAAATAAAATAATCTATTTTTGCAGTAAAAACAAAGATTGCTACACTTCTGAACTTTTAGAAAGATGTTAATATAATAACTATCTTTATAACATTTTTCCTCAGTCAACTTTCTTGGAACAAACAGAGTTTCTTAGTGGGAAATTTGTGATTAGATTATGGAGATTTGTAAAATAATTCATGAAAATTTAAACAAAGTTGAATGGTTACAAAAACCTGTTTTCTCATTTACTTTTCACAAAAGATAGGAAGAGACTCTCAATGTTAAATAATTGAGTGAATTTCAATTGTGGAAGAGGCCCGGAGCGGTGCTTACCTTGTGCTTAACAAGGAAGAAGCCAGGGCATGTTTTAGTTTTCTGAGAGTGACACATAAGATTATTTTATTTCCCTTTAGTTGTTCACGTTACTTGACAAATATCTAAAAAGATGAATCCGGAGCCATGCAGATGAAGACTTTAGTTCATCTGAGCACTTATGTACAAAGTGGAAGGAATATATATATTATCTGTGAACTGAACACACTGCCTCCTGAATTCTAGATAAACTCTTTGTCATTGAGCTATACATCCATCCATGACAGAAAAAATATCAAAACACTGAATAGAGGAATAACTGTTGATATTTTGGTATATGACCTTCCAGCTTTTTTGATGTAGGTTAATACTTTTAATTTTTTAGTTAAAGGTAAAATCAGGTTTTGCCTTCTGTTACCCAACAGGAACGTTTCAATATAATATTTGATGTTATTAAAAATTATATCAAAAACTAAAATAATTAAATTCAAATCAAAATTCTTTTCTGACTTTCAACAGAGTGTCTGGTTTGCAATTTATTTTGAAGTTAGAATTTTGTCCTTATAGATGCTAATATTAAGTGTATAGGTATGTTGAAGATTTAAAAAGAAGATATATTTATTGTTATTAGTTAAAATCAAATTACTGGAACAGAGAACTGTTAAACATTAAGATGAGCAGACATATAATCATTTTTATTTGTTATTTCCAATTTCTAAATACAGTCTCGTATTTTGGCTGCTGAACATGTGGAAAGGAAGACAAATTGGATAAACTCCTGCAACAAAGTCAGCATTACAAGATGAGTCCTGTGCTTCCTTTGTCATTCCTCTCCTTTCCAATTCTTCCACCAATGCTTTTGTATTCTGCCAATGTGTTGGATTTGTTTATTAGTTAAAAGATTTTTTGAACGTAAGTTTTTGACCCTTCTATATAAAGAGTCATGCTTTCTTTAAATAGGAATGCTTTAACATTCTTTCCTATTTTAATTCATTTCACTTTGTTTCTATTTACTTAATGCTCTGGCTAAAGTTTAAACACTGTGTTGATCGAGAGCAGTAACTGGGGACATCTTTGACTTGTTTGTGATTTTGGAAGGAATGCTTTAACTTCTCCAAGTTTAGTATGCTAGCAATGAACCTGACATAAGTATCTCTTATAAGGTTAAAGTAAGTTCCTTCTATATCTATATTTATCAGAATTTTTATTGTAGTTGGTGTAGGATTTTGTCTAAACCCTTTTAAATTTCTTTTAAACTGATTGTGTGATTTTCATCTTTATTCTGTTCAGTTATCATACTTACTTCTTTAAGTATGTTAAACTATCCTTGAATCCTTTGGATGAAGCTGACTTGGTCATGATGTATGATCTTTTTAATGATTTGTTGGACAATGTTTGCAAGTATCTTTTAAAAATCTATACAAATTAGATAAACTGGCTTGTAGCTTTCATTCATTCTTTTTTTTTTTTTGAGCCTTTGTCTAATCCTCAAAAGTCTAGCAATTTGGTTGTGAATTAATTTGATTGTCCGCTTTTCACAGTTGGTGGGTGTTTCATTTCTATATATAGTTTATTGACTGTTATTATTCAACATTCTTATAGCTTCTGGCTTCAGTTTTGTAGTTCATATTTTTCTAAGAAATAATACATGGTGTCTAGATTTTCCAAATTATTAGAATATACATCAATGTGTTTTCTTATAACTCAAAATTTGATGCCATCCATTGTGATTTCTCTTTTTTCATTTCTAACTGTATTAATATGAGTCCTTCCTTTTTCCCTTTTACTAAGTAATATCCATTAATCTTTTTGTATAATTGTATCATTGACAAAAAAGAAAAGTAAAAAGAAAAAAAGAAAATATTCAACAATCCCAAGTTTGCCTTTTTTTTGAGACAGGATCTCACTTTGTAGTTCAGGCTGGCCATGAGCTCAGCCTCAAACTCACATCACAGCAATCCTCCTGCCTCTGTCTCCCGAGTGCTGGGATTCCAGGCGTGAGCCACCACAGCCGTCACAGTGGTATGTGGTTCTGACTGCTGCTGGGCGTGAATCTCCACTCCCAATATTGTATGTGGTTAACTGGGGATTGAACCCTGGTCCCTTGAGCTTGCAAGACATGTGCTTGAACCACTAAGCTAAATCCCTGCCCCAAGTTTATTTTTGTAATTAGGAAAAATAGATATTTCACACAGAAGAATGTCTAGGCACACACTTTTATTTTGCTCTGCAGCCCCAAGTCACTCAGACTCTGTCAGAGAAGGTGAAAAGAAAAATTCAGAATTATGGAGAATTTTTTTTTTTTACTTTTCAGTATTGCTTAAAGTATAGCTTGCAGTGAATCCATGACTCATACAAAAATTTGTGGCAATAAAATCAATGTTATGTGCCCTCATGTTGTTCTTCAACTGAATTTTGGATGTGGGAGGATGAAGTTAATAAGACACTTTCATACTGAATGGGTGGTTGTTTGGACACAAAGAAAGTACAGTATCACACTTCTGAATGGAGAAATATGTTAAAGACATTCACATTATGTGAGCTAAAATTAATCAGTTTCATTGCCATGTATATTGGTCTGGTCATTGATGATGTTTTTGGCTGTCAAATTAGAGAATCATGACAGGAAAACAGAGCCAACTTTTACAATGTCTTGTCACTTTCATTGCTTCTGAAGAAAAAAGGTATTATTGATAATTCAATAGAAATTTTCTATTTCACAATATGTAACATACAATTCTTATTGCAAGTCATATCTAAAATGCTTTCACTGGCAGCTATTTCACACTATGAAATTCCTGTGACATATCTCTTGCTCTGATGCCATTACAAAATTTTTAAAAATATCTTGTTTTCAGTATTTTTGTTACACAATAGGTTAGATGAGTAATATAATAAATTATTGTCACTGTAAAATATAAAAACTATTCAAAGGTCTGTAGAGTTAAATATGAGTTTTCCTCACAACTTGCTTATATTCAACATATATATATATATATATATATATATATATATATGCATAGCTATGTCTGCTTCTGTGTGTATAGACACATGCAAACACATATGCATAGAAACATATATGTATAAATGTATATATCTATATATGTCCTTCAAAAGTAAGAATGCTTTCTCTAGAGATCTGCAGGTTAGGTGTTCATTACCAATTTTTTACATGTTAATGGAAACAGATCTGCTTCATTTTTCATCACCACATCAGTTATAATATCAGTGTGCCAAGGTTCACTAAGTCAGTCCTGTGTTTAAAAAACACAGGCTTATTACTGCTATTGTTTCCTTCACTCTATCTTTTCACATATAAAACTACATGGATTATCCTTATAGTTATGTGACACAAATGCAACCATTTAGTTGTAAGGTAACAAGTTAAATTAAAAGAATTATGGCCCTACTTGCAACTTTAAAATATATTGGATAATTTCCTCCAAAATCATCTCTCAAGCAGTAGTATATGACAGTAGTTATTTCTGCACAAATTGATCAAGTGTAATATGTATATATATTTTTTTCTCATCCTTTTGTGGGCAACTAATTTGTGCTTTTATGATATTAAGCTTCAGTTTAACTGGGATATACATATTGATAATTGTTTTTATTGGGCTTGTATTACATCTGAACATTTTCAGCATTACATTTCACTCTTTTTTAAAAACTTCAATGTTGTCTTTTAAATTTTACATATAAAGAAAAAAATCTAATGG
Organism: Petromus typicus; assembly: GCA_004026965.1. Classification (NCBI taxonomy): domain Eukaryota; kingdom Metazoa; phylum Chordata; class Mammalia; order Rodentia; family Petromuridae; genus Petromus; species Petromus typicus. Next base: position 14,521 of record PVIR01030605.1, on the reverse strand, counting down.
GAAAAACTAAAAAAGTGGAAACAAAGCTTATGCATATATGGGGTGAGGAGATGTAGGGAGAGCAGGGAAATGGGAAAAATGAGAATCAAAATGTATCATGTACAGATGCAAATTCTCTATGTTGAATGTTATCATAATATATATCCAAAATGTACAATGAATTCATTACAGGACAAAAATAATACATTTTAATCATTAAGAAAGTCTTAACCAAGTATTAGATACTTGGTTTGCTTTGAAAAATTTATTCTTATTTCATAAGACCTATTATATATTTTGGCCTTAATTTTCAATATCTGTTTCTCACACCAGAGAGATGATGTGAGATTTACACCTATGTGTCTGGTTTATTTCACGTAACACTACTGTCTCAAGGTGCATACTTCTACCTAGAAATGTCTGAAGTTTATTCTTCTTTATGACTGAATAATACTGAATTGTATTTAAAAAACACATTTTTGAATTAAAATCTTTATTGGTACGTTATATATACACATCATGATTGCACTCAACAATGAAAATTTGTACCAGGATATGACACAACTTAATTCTCATTTTTTCCCACAGCCCTACCCACCCTACCACACCGACCCCCTATATACAAAAACTTTGTTTCCTTCCTTTTTTGTTACAATCTCAATATTTTCCCCCTTAATCCTATTTTGTTTTGAGTATTTTCTATTTCACAATATGTAACATACAATTCTAGAATTCATTTACATCTTCATTTTCTCATATCAGAGAAAAGATGCAATATTTACCTATCTGTGACCTATTTATTTCACTTATGAGGATATCCTCGAGGTATGTGCATTTAAGTATAAATGATTCAAACTTATCATTTTTTATGGCACAGTAATACTCCATTCTGTAGCAGAACCACAGCTTTTTTATCCAGTCTCCAGGTGATGGACATTTGGGTTGTTTCAAAGATGTAGCAAGCACAAACTGAGCTGCTATAAACATGGGTGCACATATGTCACTGTGATGTGAGTCTTTTAATTTTTGTGTGTATATACCCACACAAATAAACATGACCCTGCGAAGGCAGGGTCAAATGGGACCTTCAATCCTACCTTTTTGAGGAATCTCCAAACTGATCTCCACAGGAGTTGTACTAGTCTACAGTACCACCAACAGTGGAGAAGCGTTCCTTCTTCTCTGCAGCCTCATAAATGGCAGCCATTCTTTGTGGAATGAGATGAAATCTCAGTGTTGGTTTCATCTGCATCTCTCAAATAACTAATGATGTTGAGCATTTCTTCATATAGTTCTTAGCTGCTCTTATTTCTTCCTCTGAAAAGTATCTGTTCATTTCAGATGCCTATTTTTGAATCAGGTCTTTAAATTTGGGTGGGCTGTTTTTTTTAAGCTCGTTATATATTCTAGATAGTGACCCTTTGTCTGAGGAACAGCTGGTAAAGATTTTTTTCCCACATTGTTGCTTGTCCTTTTGCTCTGTGGTTTCTTCTGCAGAAGCTTTTTAAAAGAATGAGCTCCCATTTCCTGATTTCTTCTGCAAATTCCTGTGCTATAGAGGTTTTGTTCATGAAGTCTTTCCCTAAGCCAGTATCTTCAAGAGTTTTACCTAACCTGTTTTGCAGCAGGTTTAGATTGTCTGTTTTAATACTTAGGTCTCTTATCCAGTTTGATTTTATCTTGGTACACACTGAAAGAGCTAGGTCTACCTTTAGTCTTTGACAAGTTAATGCTCAGTTTTTCCAGTACCATTTGTTAAATAGGCTATCTTTTCTCCATTGAGAATTTTTGGCTCTTTTGTCAAAGACGAGGTGGCTCTGGAGTAGTTTCTGGATCTTCTAGTCTACTCTATTGATTCTGAGATCTGTTACTTTGGCAGTACCATGCAGTTTTTAATATGGTGGCTTTACAGTATAGTTTCATGTCTGGAGTTGTAATACCCCCCACCATGTCCCTCTTGCTTAGAATTGGTTTTGCTATTCTAAGTCTTTTGTGAAACAAACCCAGATCTTTATCCAATTATCAGTTGATGGGCATTTGAGTTGTTTCCTTGATTTAGCTATTATAAACTATGTTGCTACAAACATGGATGTTCAAGTTTTGCTGTGGTATGATGCTTTTATTTCTTATACAGAAAGGAGAACATATACAGAAGGGGAATAAAGGTCAAATGGGAGCTACAGTCATGATCTTTGAAGAATTTACACACTGATTTCCACAATGGCTGCACCATTCTGTACTTTTTCCAACATAGAGAAGTATTCCTTCTTCCCCACAGCCTCAGCAGTATTTATTGTTTGTGATTTCTTGAAAATCCCTACTCTATCAGAAGTGAGATGTACTCACAATATTGCTTGATTGAAAAGTATCAAAAGACCAGTGATGTTGAATATTTTTTTCATATATTTGTTTCTCAGTTATACTTCTTCAGATCCCATTTCTGTGTTGGGATTTTTCTCTGCTTTTAGAATCAAGGTAATTCTTGCTTCCTGGAATGAATTTGGGAGTATTGTTTTCCTTTTAATTTTGTTGAATATTTTGAGAAGTAGTGGCATTAGCTCTTCTCTAAATTTCTCATAGAATTCAGCCATGAAGCCATCAGGATCTTAGCTTCTCTTTGTTGCTAAGTCTTTAATTATATTTTCAATTTCACTGGCTGATATTGTCTTTAGACTTTTCCTATCTTCTTGGTTCAATTTTGGTAATTCATATGTGTCCATTTCTTTCATGTTTTCCATCTTATTGGAGTACAAGTTCTCAAAGTAAGTGTTGATGGTTCTCTGAAGTTCTGCTGAAACTCTTCTAATTTTACCCTTTTCAATCACATGTACTTGAGTCTTTTCTTTCCTTTTTTTTTTGGATAAGGTTGGTTAAGGTTCTTTCCACTAACAAATTCTTTGATTCGTTGATTTTTTTTGCATCATTTCCTTAGTCTCCATTGCCCTGACTTCTGTTCTGATATTTATATATTCCTCCCTTGTATGAGCTTTGGGTTTGTCCTGCTCATCTTTTTCTAGGAAAATGAGGCTTAGCATTAGGTCATGCATTTGAATTTAGGCTATTTTCCTAATATGGGCATCCACAGATATAATATTTCCTTGTAAGACTGTTTTTACTACATCTCATAAATTCTGTTATGTTGCATTAGCATTTTAATTTAGTTGTATAAATTATCTGATCACTCCTTTAATTTTATCTGTGACACATTGGCTGTTTAAGAAGGTATTATTAAATTTCCATGTGCTTATGAAGTTCTTAGAATTTCTTTTGCTGTTGATCACCAATTTTATTGCACTATGGTTGTGCAGTGTGCAGGTAATAACTTCAATCCATTTGTGTTTATTGAAGCCTGTTCTATGAGCCAGCATGTGCTTTATTTTGGACAATGACTCATGTGTTAGTGAAGAGAATGTGTATTCTGATTTTGGGGTGTAGAATACTCTGTAGATATGTGCTAAGTTTATTTATTCAAGGATTTGATTCAACTGCAGTACTTCATTGTTGTCTAGTTAATCTATCTATTTGTGTTAGTGGGATATTGTGGTCCTCTACCACTCTTTTTAAATTGATTTTATTGATATATTTTCTATATACATTGTGATCATATTCAACATTAAGTGTTTGTACCAATACAAGACACATCTGCTATTTACTTTGTTCATGCTAATCTCTTTTTTCATGTCCATTAATATTTGTTTTATATAATTGGGCATGCTAGCATTTGGTGCATATATATTTATGATTGTATTCTCTTCCTCTTGGATTGTTCCCTCTATAACGATATAGTGGCCTTCTTGATTCTCTTAAGTACTTTTGGTTTGCAATCTACTTTGTTTGCAAATAAAATATCTAGCTCTGTTTTTTTTTTCCAGTTTCTTGTCACATGGAGTATTACTTTCCACTATTTTACATTCCACCTATGAATTTATTTTGGAATTAAGTGGATTTGTTGTATACAGTATGGTAGTGGATCTTGCTTCTTAATCCATTCCATCAGTCTATTTATTTTGATTGGAAAATGGTTACAACTGATATGTACCCACTTTTCCTGATCGTGAGACTGTTATTGGTGCTTTTATTTTTTAGATTTCCCATTTTTCATTGAATTTATTGCCTTGCCTTATGAATCTATTCTACTGGGTCACTTAGAGTTGTGCCCTTTATTGTCTTTCTCTGGGAAGCTGTTTGGAATTGTTTGAAGTGTTAGTTTAGTTTTCATGATGTTCTTTAGATGTACTTGGCAGAGAAAGTTTCTCATTTCTGCATCAATTTTTAAAGATAAATTTGTAGGGTGCATCAATCAGAGTCAGAGGTTGTTTTCCTTTAGGAAAAGAAATACTTCTCTCCAGATTCTCCTTCACTTGAGCGTTTGTTTGAGAAATCTGCTGTGATTGTGATTAACTTTCTTATATAAGTGATTTGTTTCTTTCTTCTAACTACTCTTCAATATTTCACTCTTTTGTTAAGTTTCTGGAATCTTGACTATTATATATCTATGTTTAGAAGTTCTTTTTTTCTTCTTTTTTTGATCATGACTATTTTTCTTCCTATATACATCACTCACCTGTATATTCAAGTTATCTTCCTCCATTTAGAAGTTCTCTGCCATTATTTCTATGAACAGTTTTTTTTTTAATGTCATTTACACCGTTTCCAGCTCTTTCGTTGACTTTGATCAGTCTTATGTTGCTCCTCTTCACATCATCTAGAAGATTTTGTGGAATGATTTCTCATAGTTCCTTGTCATTTTTAAGAAATATCTCTTTTCATAGTCATTAACCTCTGTTCTATCTTCTTTATCTAAATTTCTGTCCTCACGTTGGCTTGTTCTACTCTGTATATTTTCAGGAGAATTTTTAATCTCCTGGATGTTTGTTTCAAGAATCTGTTTAATGGGTTCTATTTTTTTCTATGTGAGTTATGCATGGTTTCTACTTTTTTTCTATGCTACATGCTCATGGCTTCCATTGTGGATCTGAGGTCCTCTATATTTTATGTTTGTATTCTAAAATTACTGAGGTCGCCTTCTAGTTTGGTCACAATTTGGGACATTATTTCTTTTTTAAAGTCTCACTCATTTATTTTGTTACTACCTATGTTATCAAGCTGTCCAGGTGTTTGATCGTCATATTTTTCCTGCTCATTGCCCAAAGACCTTGCCTTTGTTGAGCCAGAACACTGGGTTTGTTTTTTACTTGCCCTATCACTTTTATTTATTTTTGGTTGTTATTGATAGTGGTTTTAGATTAATTTCTGTGTTTATATTTTTATATTGCTTATTGTGAATATTTTTATTTATAGTGTTTAGGTCTCTTAGGGAATGGTTACTTCTCAGAAGTTGTTCCCATCTATAGCTGATCTTTAGGTTTTGGGCCTGTAATGACCCTTATTTAGGCAACGTTGATTTTGTTATATCAAGAAGGACAACTGATTACAAGTGATTAGAACAAACATATACCTTGGTCAAAGTAATACAATAACCATCAACCAGACATCACAAATAGCATTGATGGGCTGGGGATTTATCTCAGTGGTTCCAGCACTTGTCTTGCAAGTGCAAGGACCCGAGTTCGATACCCGGTAACCACATAGAATACTGGACGTGTAGACTCATGCCCAGAAGCAATCAGTACCACATACCACAGTGCCAGGTGTGGTGGCTCATGCCTATAATCCCACCATTCGGGAGGCAGAGGTAGGAGGATTGCTGTGAGTTTGAGTTTGAACTCAGGGCCAGCCTGAACTACAAAGTAAGACCCTGCCTCAAAAAAACAAAACAGAACAAAACAAAACAAAACAAACAGCATTGAAAATGACAAATTGTGATAGCTATTAACTTGTGGGGTTTTTTTTTTTTCTTTTCTTTTTTTTTTTTTACATGGTCTTGCTTTTGTAGTTCAGGCTGATCCTGAGCTTGATCAGTCTTGAATTCACAGCAATCCTCCTGTCTCTGCCTCACAAATGCTGAGATTACAGGCTTGAGCCACCATGCTTTGCGTTGTGATATGTGATTCTGATTGCTGCTGGAAGTGAGTCTCTATACCTAGCATTGTATGTGGTTGCCAGGGATCAAACCTGGTCCTCTGCACTTGCAAGGAAGGTGCTAGAACCACTGAACAAAATCCCTAGCCCAATCTGTTATTTTAAACTAAATAAATTAGATTAAAATTAGGGACCAAGCATAAATACTTTTCAATAAGAAGACCCTTTAATATAGTGATGTTACTTGAAGGGATGCAAATGTAGGAGGGGTTGGTGGAATGAATAAATTATAGGAGATGAAAAGGTCAGAAATAAGGCAAAAACACAAAGGAAGAATATGCAAATTGCAGGAAACTCCTGCACACAGAAAAAAAGAAGGAAGGAACAACAGATAAAACAAGAGAATGAAAAACAGGAAAATTAAGAACTGTATGCAAACTCTAACAAAAATAAGAACAGTTAAGAAAGAGAAGAGAAAAACAAGAACAAGAAAGACAAAAGGTAGAAGGGAAGAGAAAAGAGAATAAACATCCCTTTCAAGTTATGTCTCTGTTGTCATCTTTAGCTGATGCCTATGCACCTGCGCTGTTGGTGTCCTGGGCCACTGGCTGAGTTCTACTCTCCCACAGTGATGGTGTTTAGGCAGGTGTCTTGTTGGGCTTCTACACCTGATAGTGATATCTGGGCAGTCCTCTGGGTGGGAGCCATGGTGTGTGGGAGAACCTCTGGCCAGGACCTGTGCTTCCAGGCTGCTGGCTAATGGGCAGGACTCTAGCCAGCCATGTATGATAGGTTTAGGTGTTGTCTTGGAATCTTTTTGAAATTCCTTTTCCTCTTAATTGTAACCTCCAAGAATTAAGTGTGAGAAGCAGCAGCATGCTTCACTTCAGCTCATGTAATATAAAGTGAAATTGAAAGTGGATGTTAATACATCTTTACCACAGTCCTTCAGAGGTAAATAACTTGATGATATTTGCATGTACACAGCATATATGAATACTTTTTCACTGATAAAATCAACACATACATATTGATTCATTTTGCTGTTCTTATTCACCTTATTTTATGCCAGAGTAGGAACCTAAATAATTCCATTTTGACAATTTGGGAAGCTGATACCTATGAATAGATTGGAAAAAAGTATTAGAAAAAAATGACTTGGAAGACACAGATAACTCCACTGTTATTATGGCCACTGGAGACTGAACTCAAAACCTTTGCATTGAGCAACATTTCAGCTTTATTTTGTATTTTGAGACAAATTGTTGTTATATCACAAAATTACCCAGACTGGGCTTAGACTTGTGATCCTCTTGCATCAGTTTCCAAGAGTTCTGGGATTCAAGACATGAGATAATATTTTCTGCTTAAAAGTACATTCTTACTAAATAATGAAACTATTGCTACTTTAGAAAAAAAAGTGAAAGACAGAGAATGCAGTAAATGCTTATTGCTTCTCTGTAGCACACCAAAATAACTCTTTATGAGAAAAATACATTCCATTTCTATTAATCAAGACATCAAGTTCTCATATATTTAACAGAGATTCATTTATAAATAATGATGTTACCTAATCAAGCAAATAAAAAAGTTTATGTTTGGGTATATTAAATACTATGTATATGGTTTGAAAAACATTAAGTGTGCCATCAGAGAAGTTGGAAAGGAGTTCTGGGAGATTTTTTTTTTTAACTAAAATTACTCCGTAGACTCTAAGTTAGTAATAGACAAAATCTATCCAATAGTGTTTTGATCATGCTTGCCTCCAAGACCATCCAATCGTATTTATGTTTAATAACGTTTAATATTTCTTAAATAATGTCCTTATTGAAGATGGATTTTATTCAATGAAAACCGGAATATAAATGTAGTCAAATATATTTAGCATAACAGAGAAAAGATATGATAGGGTGTAGGGGTAAATAAGGAGGGTAAAAAGAATGGTAGTAAGAAAAAAAGGAAGCAAAACTTATGTATATAGGGGGTATGGGGTTGCATGGTGGGTGGAGGAATGGGAAAAATGAGAATCAAGTCTTGTCGTATTCCAGCACAAATTCTCAGTGTTGAATGAGATAATGATGTGTACTTATAATGTACCAATAAAGATTTGAATTTAAAATATTTAGCATAAAAGTCTTTGTTATCTTGTTTTCAACTTTAAATCACTCTTCTCTAACAGACTGCATCTCTATGACATCAGGTAGCTAGCTACACCTCTGAAATGATAAAGTCTAAAGACTTACTTAAGTCTAAAAAAAAAGAAAATCACTGACCTTTTGGTATTTAAAGATAGTCAAACCAGTATGTTGTAGGTCACTTTCACCAAAGATGAAGTTTTTAAGGCAGTGATGAAAGATATATTTATCTCAAATTAAGGAGTATTTAGAATGTGCTGTTATCAAGTGCTATTTTAAAATGTGAAACCTATATTAATACCAACGTATTTCAGAGTGCATACTATGCATTAAGCTTGTGTTAAATGGTTTGCATGTATTTGTTCTTTCATTTCTCACAATAATCCATGAAGGGAAGGGAAAATTATTACCATTAACATCCTAAATATGGGAAGAATGGGGTACAGGTATGCTGATAGTTAAGATACTAATAAAGCTTTCAAAAGAAGGTTGTTAAATGAAGAGTATCTGGAAATCATTTTATCCCAGTGTACCCAACTAAAGGTCGTTTCTTATATTGCATGTCTTGCACAAGTCAGTACAATTGTCAGTACTTTAAAAGCAGAACATACAGCTAAAAGTGTAGAGAAGGTCAATGGTCTACTGATGAAACGTACCTAATTGAGCCACTTGGAATTATATCAAATTTATTAAGGATGGCCTCTGCTTAAGTGAATACAGTAATGTCAAACTGTATGCAAGAGAAGCTGAAACTGAGGAACTCATACAACTCAACAGCTGTGACCTCAGTCAAGCTGAAGTACGGTTTTCATTCAGCAAACTGTGCTGCACACGTCTTTGGCTAGAGTGTTGTATATTTAATTAGTGTCCTTTCACCTTCACAGTAACTACACATTTTTCCACTTGACAGTTCTGGCACCAAAAGATTATCCTTCAGAAAATTCTGGCTTATTAATTACTAAGCATATTGTTTAACCTGAGGTTCAGTCATTCTGATGAAAGAATTGGGAATACAGAAAGAATGGGGCAAAGAGCCCCTTTAACTGACAGTGACAGGACAGTCAAAACTATTAACAGTTCCTATTAGATGAGCTTATCTTTATCTTGGCTAGTTAACACTGGCATGTTGACAAATTAGTTTCTATGTACACAGAAAAAATAGTAAGTAGTAGCAGATTCACATTTGAGGGCATAGTGACAGACACACCACAAGGTCAATAAGAATAAGTCCATTATGTAATTATGCTTGTTGCATGTCAATATGTTGGATGATCAGCTTCAATATTCTTCCTGATGAAAACTATTATATTTTTTCTTCAAAGATCCCTTAGTGGATAATTTTAGAGCTTTCATTGCTGTTCAAATCCCAAATAATCATTCATTTTATCACTTCCCTGCATGGAAATGTGGCACAACGTTCTGCCCCCTTACTAGAAAGAAAATCACAAATAAGGTGCTCATATTTTTAATAAATTTGCCTTTGTTCTTTGGCTTATATGCACAGCTATACCTTATTCCACTGTACTTAATTTTTTCCTACTTTGAAGATACTGTGTATTTTACAAACTAAACGTCTGTAGCAACCTTGTGTTGAACAAATCTGTCAATAGCATTTACTCACTTTTGCTTCTGAAGATATATTAAGTCTACTATTGGGAAAAACAGAGTTATTTAAAATGCTGGTGCTCATTGACCACACCTAATAATTTATGAAGGTAGTGTGATAATAAAATTCACATTAGAATGAAATACACTCTGTGGCTGATGAATCAAAATAATTGTGATTTCACTTCTTAATCATACATTTTGTAATTCTGTAGCTACCTTAAGTGAGCTTCCTATGAAAGATCTGAAGAAACTCTTTGGAAACTTTCTGTAAAAGATTCACTAATGTTCACTATGCTGGACATTGCTAAAGACATTTGTGATTTATGAGAAGAAGTCAAAATATCAACATTAACAAAGGGCTGCAAGAAGCTGATGTCAATGTAAACTGATAGTGAGGAGATTAAGATTTTACAGAAATTAACTGCCATGGACATAGCCAGAGAATAAGAATTAAAAATAGAATTAAAATATTACAGAATTATTAAAATTTTAGTACAGTAGGTAGAAGTTAGGGCCTTTGCTCTGAACTATATCCTTGCCCTTTTTCTCTTTTTATATTTGACACAGGGTCTTGCCAAATTCCCTATGCTGGTCTTGAACTTCTCAATTTACTGCACCAAATTCTTAGAGTTCTGGGGTTACAAATGTTAGTCATTAGCTTCATGATAAGACTTTGTATAGATGAAAAGTTGCTTCATACAAATAAGTAAGGAAATTGGTTCCTTGAAGTTAAATCTATTCCTGTGTATATGTGTAAATATAAATATTGCTGAACTGACAATAATTTAGAATATTATATAAACTTAGTTGGTGAAGCAGCAGTGGAGTTTGAGAGGAACTAGACTCAATTCTGAAAGAGATTCTACAGCTAATATCACACTACTGAGCATCAATACATGTTGCCGGTGAATCTTTCATGAAATTAAAGCTTTATGGGAGGAATTTATGGGAGGAATTTAACTACTGCCTCAATTTAAGAAAGCGTCACAGTTTATTAAATTTTGTGTCAATAACATCCGAGTCAGACAGCAGTCATGAACAGCAAGGCGACACTGTCCTCCAGGAAAGAAGACTAATTTTTTTCTTTATTAATATCTATTTTTTACATAAAAATAAAAATTGCGCCTGCTTAAGGTTTTAGGCCTTACTCTCCTGGTCACATCAGAGAAGTTAATGCTAACATTGTGGTTGATGGAAAATGCTAGAGAGAAGCTGTGCAGGCTCTGCACACCTGCATCACTGACCTCCGGAAAGGCCTTGTGTATTTCCCTGTTTGACAGTGCTCGACATGCATTGTCACATGTCACTTCTAGCAGGACTAAGTGCATCCATGAGTCTTCACTGGGAAAGACTCTTCCAAAGCTTCCATTTGGCTTCTCTGCTCTTCATTTTGGGCATCTTTTTCTTTTATTTATTCTAACTTGTAGCAAACCATAGCCATAAGAGTGTTCAGAGCCCTGTACATTCTTAGAGCAATTTGTCAAACCAGAAGACCTTAATTTTCCCATATTTTCCTGTGAGTTTCACACAAAGTCTATGATGCTGAGTTTTGTATTTTGAAGAAGGAATACTGTTGAGCAAAAGTTCTAACTGTGAAATCCTCTCGAGTTTTATAACTTTAAAAAAAATTTGTGGGCCAGGGATTTATCTCAGTGGTTCCAGCACTTGTCTTGAAGAGCCCGGGATCAATCCTCCAGGAACCACATACCATACTGGGCGTAGAGACTCACTCCCAGCAGCAAACAGTACCACAAACCACAGTGCCGGGAGTGTTGGCTGACTCCTGTAATCACAGCACTCTGGAGGCAGAGGCAGGAGGATTGCTGTGATGTGAGTTTGAGGCTAAGCTCAGGACCAGCCTGAACCACAAAGTGAGACCCTGTCTCAAAAAAAAAAAAAATTGTGAAATGAGTACATTTTATATTCACATCATGTTCACACTCAACACTGACAATTTGTATACGACATGAGTTGATTCTCATTTTCCCCATTTTGTTACCCACTCTACAACTCCCATCACTTATATGCATAAGCTTTGTTTTCTTTTTTAATTAGCATCACGATTTTTTCTTTCCTCTCCTTACTACTATGTTTTAACAAAAAATTATTATTAAAATGAGTTTTCATACCTTTTCCCCATAATTCTATCACAGGAATATTAGCCTATATTGTGATGTAGACATTATATTATATTCATTAGGAAGGAAAATAATTCATACAGTCCACTTTATGATGTTTGCTGCATTGTTCATCTCAAAATTTATTTTTGTAGTGCTGGGGCTTGATCCTGGTACTTCATGCATAACAGGTAAGCACTCTTACTCTGAGCTATGTTCACAACCAGATATTTATTTTGTGGTGGTTAAGAAAGCCAGAACCCAGGAATACCTCCAAGGTATGTAGTTGTGTGTGTGTGTGTGTGTGTGTGTGTGTGTGTAAATGATGTTATGAATAAGGTGGATGTATGATTTTTTAAGAGAAAATTTGGTCTCATTTGAAATGACTTTGTCCTATGTGTCAGTCAGATTGTGAGCCATGTGGAGTTTATGATTTACTCTAAAACAAGAGAAAATAAGTCTCATGGAGCAAATCCTAGCCACCTCTAGGAATTCTTTTCAATGTCGGATTCATTGACTCAGGTGAGGCTTTGGAAAAGGACTGGATGTTGGGTGTGTGATACTGGATTGTAAGCCCATGATACCAGGCTAGCATGAAACACTAGTTTGGCATAGTTCCGGTTATGGATGATGGGCTTACTAAAGAAGGATGATCCATCCTGGGTGTGGGGTAGAGAGCAATAGACTTATACCCTAGATGGAATAAAAAAAGGGGAAGAAGAAGGAAGGCTGTTGCTTTCTAGCTACCATTCTATGAACTGCCTATCTTTTGATATGCCCTCTGCTATTCTGCCCTGCCTGGAGACAGCTCACTATCGAAGGAAATCTTTACAAATTGTGAGCTATGATAAATCTTTTTCCCTTAAACTTGTTGATGGAAAGTATTTTCCCCCAGCAATGAGAAAGTATTTAAGACAGATGCTAAATAAAAACCATTAAGCCTATTTTGTTATTATAAAAATTGTCTCTTGTACAATGTCATGTTACATTTGCATAACATGTTGCTCATAATAAAAGAAAAACTTATCCTGAAGAAATCTGAAAATTAACTGAAAAAAAAAACTTCTCTGGTACATTAGTACAATAAAAAGAAAGTTCTGTCTTTTGCTAATCTCTTCCTTTATTCCTAGTTTACCTTGTCTCACTTCTGATTAACAAAGTTTTCAATAACAGAATCCATCCAGGACAAAACTCTTATTCTTCCAAATATTCGCTACTCTTACTCCCCATCTCCATAACCTGTCAGTATTTAGAGAGAGAGAGAGCACTCCCTTTTAAAAGAGGAAGTTGCTGATAGATTGCCTAGAGCAACTCAGTTATGAAAAGAGAATGAATGAATTAATGATTCCTTATTTGGCACACCTTCAACTTCACAGATTGATATTGGGGTGTTTAACATGTATGTATCTTCTTCTTTCAACTTTAGAAGTTCATATGTCTAGAAATCTATCCATTTCTTCTACGTTTTACATTTTATTGAAGTACAAATTTTCAAAGTAGTTGTTTATTATCCTCTGGGTCGGTGGTAATTTACCCTTTTCATTCCAGATAGCGTGAATATGAGCCTTTTCCTTCCTTTGCTTGATAAGGTTGGCTTACTTGGTAAAATTTAGAAACTGTCACAAAATTAACTATTGTTGAAGAAGATTTTGTAACAAACACTTTATGTTTCTCTTCAAATGTACCCTTCATGGTTGCTTTATGCTTTTTCCACTCCGTTTTTATTTTTTATTCCCAGGTCCCCCTCCACAGACTGTGATGGTTGAATTTTAGCTTTCATCTGCGCTGTATTAGTTTTAGCATTACTTAAAGATTTACCTTAATACTTAGTTGCTGGAAACAACAACATCCATTATGAGCGAACAGATTTTATAAGTCAGTAATCTGGAAGCAACGTAGCTGAATGGTTCCAGCATGAACTGGTTTGCAATCAGTATGTCAGGTAGGAATTCCATTGCCTCAAGAATTATCCTACAGTCTTCCACTTCAGACTTACTCATGTGGCTGTTGGATGGAGGTATAAGTTCCATAGGAATGCTCACATCTTTTGGGGAGGGGATGAAAGGAGAGGCAGGGAGAAAAAGAGGGAAAAAAAGCAAGAGAATGACAGGTACCAGTAACAATTGAAAGAATCTAAACTAGAATTCACAGTTTTGTAAAACTTGATCCTGGAACTGATATCTCATCACTATGCTCTTTTAGAAATAAGATGATATTTGGGCCAGGGATTTAGCTCAGTGGTTCTGGAGACTGCCTTGCAAGTGTAATGGCCCAAGTTTGATCCCCAGTAACAACATACAACAACGCTGGATGTGGTGATTCACACCTATAATCCCAGCACTCAGAAAGCAGAGGCAGGAGGATTGCTGAGTTCAAGGCTGAGTTCAGGACAGGCCTGAACTATAAAGTGAGAACCTGTCTCAAAAATCTAAAGAAGAAAGGCCGGGGAGTTAGCTCAGTGGTTCCGGCGCCTGTCTTGCAAGCGCAAGGACCCGGGTTCGATTCCCCGGTAACCACATAACAATACTGGTGTGGAGACCCACACCCAGCAGCAACCAGTACCACATACCACAGTGCCGGGCGTGGTGGCTCACGCCTGTAATCCCAGCACTCGGGAGGCAGAGGCAGGAGGATTGTGATGTGAGTTTGAGGCTGAGCTCAGGGCCAGCCTGAACCACAAAAGCGAGACCCTGTCTCAAA
>PVIR01030604.1:0-20098 GCA_004026965.1 Petromus typicus | reverse complement strand
TGCAAGTCCCTTTAATGTCTGCCTTATGACAAAACTAATTCTTTTATCTGTTTACTCTTCAATCTAAGGCTCTATGTTTGGGTTAAAGTATCTGAGGAAAATATGACCTCATACAGATAAGCAGTTGGAAAAAGGAAGAGTATTTTAATAGCCTATTGTGAATATTCTTCTTTGAACTATTTCAAAACTCAACAAATATGTTTTAAAGGCTGTTTGCCATGTGACATGTATAATCATGTCAGTGAACTTTTGTTGTAGTTTGGTACATTAAAGTCCATTATCTATCCTATCCTTCGAATGAATCTTTTATCCATGATTTTGTAATGGTGTGCATTCGTAATTTGGAAAATATCAGCTCACTGTGTTATGCAGCTGTTCCAAATGTTGATATATTTCATTATGCAAAATTTAAAAAATCACATTCACTGTATCATCACAGATCTAATCAGTAAGTAGCAACACTGTGATTGCTTGGTCTGACCTTTCAGTGAAAGCTTTTCCACAGTATAGCCAGCAGGGCTTCCTGTGTGCAGGCTTTCTACTCTTCCCTTCGGTGCATCCTGTTCTCCAGCCAGGGCATGAAAATAATCTAGCCTGAACATTACTCAGTGGTTTTATCTTTTCTGCTCTGAAAAGCTGCAAAACACCAATGTTGTCTCTCAAAAAGCTCATTATACCTACACATTAGTATTCAGTTCCTTTTTCCTTTAAATACTAAATGGTTGGTTTCAAAATGATGCAGCAACTTAGACTCCATAATATTATTTATTGCCCAATACACAATAATGCAAAATACTAACAACCATAAAGCCAAGGGAACAATTATGTCATATTTTCTTATATACAGTTTTCCCAGTTTCATTGGCACAGGCACCTGCTTTTCATAAGTTAGCCAGCACTCTGAAGTCTGTTTCATCTTTCTGCAGTGTGTCTGAATATAGAAGGTGGCTGTGGGAGTTGATCAACACTCTTCTAATCCTTTTTAGGCCAGCGTGACATTCTGAAATATAAGGAAAAATTTTACAAACAATTTATATTTATCTTTCAATAAAATATTTAACTTTAAAAGAAATTTTAGGTAAAATAACAGAACTTTTTTTACAAAATTTTGTTTTACTGGAAATGCTGGTGAGCAGCAGCACAACTTGTTTTTGTGGAAAACTCGGGGAGTTTTAAAGTGATGCTTTATAGGATGATGTGTCACTATTGGTTAATAGTAAACAGGAAACAGTGAGGCCCAAACCAAAGGCAGTAAACATACAAGAAATAGATAGAATGGGTTCTTCACAGAGCACACATCTGCTCTTTGCTTACCACCTCAGATATTCTAAAAGACACATGAACACCCAAGGTGTTGAATGAAGACACAACTTCACGTCCTGTACTATCTGGACAACTCCAGTCTTCCCTTGAGAAAGAACGTGATTGGGAAAGCATGCCTCACTTAGAAAGGTAACTTCGGCCTACAGGACACTGTGAGAGTGTTGGGATCACTCACCTCACGTTATAATGACCATGATTCTAGGAGTTCTTCAGAATTTTCATCAGATTCAAAAAGTTAATTTCCTAAGGGGTGTGATTGGAATGACTTTCACTGTGCAGCTTCATTTACCAAGAACAAATATTTTAGTTTCTCTTTTGTCCATTTAAAGTTTTATCACTTTTAACATAACACCTCCCTCTGCGTTGATAAGAGTACAATCAGGGGTTTTATGTTCTTGTTACCCCTAAGCCTACTCTATTCAGTAATCTTTTAAAGTAAATTCTCTCAAGGTGAGTTTATTGACTCCAACACCCTTGATTTAAAAAATATCTATCTCTATGTGATGACCCCAAATTTTGCATCTCTGAACCTAATTATCTCCTGAGATTCTCATGCAGACATCCAACTGTTTAATTTTGCCATTAAAGTAAAGAAGTCTAATATTACAAAAGAGAATACATTCATAGCAAGTAAATTAAAATATTTCCTCGGGCAAAGTTTATTTTCCACAGCTACTTGGCCATCATTAATGACCCATCACAAGTTTTCTGTTGGTGTAGAACACACTTAAATTTGTGGTGGCACCAGCTAGCCCCTCATCTAGATAGGTCAAAGTACTCAGATCCTGGGAATGCTATATTTGGCATTCCATGTTTTTTTTTTTTTGCCTTTATCTCAAATGCTAGTCACTCTTCAGTTCTTTCCTTGACACCCTCATGACTGAGACAGAGTCAAATGCCACTGTCACTGTTTTTTGTTTTTGTTATTTTTTAATTATACAGATTAAATAAGATTAAATTTGTCAACACTAGTACAGTATAATTTTCTTTTTCTTTTCTTTTTTTTTTAGGTTTTTTTGAGACAGGGTCTCGCGTTGTGGTTCAGGCTGGCCCTCAGCTCAGCCTCCAACTCACGTCACAGCAATCCTCCTGCTTCTGCCTCCCGAGTGCTGGGATTACAGGTGTGAGCCACCACGTCCGCCACTGTGGTGTGTAGTACTGGTTGTTGCTGGGCATGAGTCTCCACACCCAGTACAGTATGTGGTTACCGGGGATTGAACCCGGGTCCTCGCGCTTGCAAGACAGACACCGGAACCACTGAGCTAACTCCCCGGCCCAGTACAGTATAATTTTCAACATGTGATTAGCAGTACATATATTTAGGCCATTTCTTATTATTTCATAAGACATAAGGGCTAGGGACACAAAGAATAAAAAAAGGGTAAAGAAAGAAGGAAAAAGAGAAAGTTCAAAATAAAAAGAGAAACTAATAGAAGACTTTAAACAAAGAAATTTTTATTGTGAAATAGGTACATTTTATATACATATCATGATCACACTCAACATTGACAATTTGTCTCAGTACATGACGTGACTTGATTCTCATTTTTTCCTATTCCCCTACCCACCTACAACCCCCACCCCCTATAAACACAAGCTTTATTTCCATTTTTTTTATCTTTATTGGTACATTAAATATACACATCATGATTGCACTCCATAATGGGGATTTGTACCAGTATAAGACACAACTTAATTCTCATTTTTTCCCATTTTATTTCCATTTTTTTATTACCATCACAATTTTTTCTTTCCCCTCACTGTTTCTGAGGTACTATGTCACTTCATGCACATCTATCCTAACGTGTCCATGCTTTGTCTGTGCATTTTCCCATTTCATTCCACTGCAAGTTCTTTGGGCTACCACTAGTATCTATTTGTCCCATGATCCCTAAGATCAGAGACAGAATCTGGCACATTCCTGGGCCTTTTATAGATGTGTTTTGAATAAACAACTAATAGTTTGGGTGTTGAATTTGTAAACTTAACCTATAAGATGACAGAAAGTATCACAAACACCAATGTAAAATAAAATTCAACTTTGGGTTGGGGGTTTATCTCAGTGGTTCTAGCACCTGCCTTGCAAGTGTGAGGGCCTGGGTTCAATCCCCAGTAACTACATAGAACAATGCTGGGCAGAGAGACTAATGCCCACCAGCAATCAGAGCCACATACCACAATGTTGGGTGTGCTGGCTCACACTTGTCATCCCAACACTTGGGAGACACAGGCAGGAGGATTGCTGTGAGTTCAAGGCTTGGCTCAAGGCCAGCCTGAACTACAAAACTGAGACTCTATCTCAAAAAAAAAAAATCAACTTTGATGTCCAGGAAAATAAGTTACCAAAAAGCAGGAATAAGCACTTTCAGGAAACCAAAAACTGAGTACCTGCCCCCCACCTGGTCTGCCACAGAAGCTAACAACATAGCAGCCCATTGACTATATTTCCTTTTCAAACTATCAACAAGGGAGATTTGAGCAGCCAGATTTTAACAGCCAATTAATAACTCTGGATATTATTTATGTACTACTTAGGAAGTTTCAGGAAGTGAGCTTTCCTTGGGGCTAGTGGCCAGACCATCCCTTTTAGGCTACTGGAAGCTACATTCATTGCTTGCAGGGTGGCTGGGGGAAAAGGGCTCCCAGGTATGTCCATAGTAACATATAGAAAAGTTCCTATTCACCTAGTGAGCCATGGCAGAGCAAGCTGAAGGCTGATTCCTCATGGGGCAGGCCCTCACAGAGCTCTCTGCAGACCTTTCTGTAGTGTCAGACTTGTGAGGTACCATAGTAAACTCACTAGCACACCTCACAGAGAGCAAACACACTCTGGAAATAAAGTATATGTGTTCTGAGGTCAACTAGCTCTAGAGTTGAATCCTAGTTTTGCCACTTAGTAGCCTGGTGACATTTAGTTAGTTTCCTAGACAGCAAAATGGGGATGATTATAATTCTGACCCCACTGAGGATTAAAAGAATTAATGTGGCAGATACTTAACCCCAGTGCTGGTTCATAGTAAATACTCAGTTGAAAGTATCCAGCTAGACGGACCCACTGGAGTATCTCCTCCTTGTCATTAGCAATATTTATCACAGTTTCCATCATGGTAGATGAGCATTACATATATGAAATCCGTTGGCAAAACACAGAATGCAAAAAGACTTGATGTGTCATAGTGATAGAAATTTCCTGTAAGTGCAGGCAAGAAAAGTACAGAGGATGAAATCCACAGAACTAAAAACAAAGTACTTCCTGTAGAAGTAGTACTTGTAGTTCTTCGACTACATTGTAGAATGTCTTCCTGCCATTCTGGGTAGCACCAGGTAAATGCTTTCTGCTTCTTGCTTTGGCTGGGTGGCTTTCCCAGTCCTCAAAACAGGGCAGTAAGACGAAAATTCTCTTTTCTGTCATCATACAGGTTGTTTCTTGAAGGCAGAGATTGCGTTTAATTCTTTCTTTTTAAACTGCAAATGCTTTAATGTAACATAGACTGAGAAAAGTGCACAAATTGTAAGAGTAAATTTTTATGAATTTTCTAGCATAAAACTTAGATTATCAGGATGCAGATTACAAGAAGGAATATTACCCACTACCTGAAAGCATCACCACAGTGTGTTACCTCTCAGTTGTTAACATCCCCTCGGTAGTCATTATCCATTTACAAAGAGATTTAGAACTCATGTAGAAGTTGCTATTGAATATGAAAGAAGGTCAAAAGGTGTTGACAGAAGGAAGAGGATGGTAGTGGTGATTAAGAATTCAGTTCTGTTCTGCTCCTGTAAGCAGTCTCATCCTCATCCACATGGAAGCTAGTGCACTTCTCTGTCTTCCTGGCTTCAGTTACTAAATCTCTTCCCTGGTCCCTTGGGTTTGGTTTTACTCTGGTTCCATTCTCTCAGTTGTCATTGTTGTCTTCTGTGTTCTTTTGCTACTTCTCTTGGTGATTTTAATGCACTAGCTTCTTCTCTGGAAATCAGCTGGATTTGCTCATGCCTGTGAACTGGAACTAGAAAAAAATATTGATTTCAATACTTGGGAGTTTCAGCACCATTTTCCCAGTGTTGTTCTAGAGATGTTCTGAAGATGACATATGGATTAGACTCACTGCCTATTTTCAAAGACTGTACAATATAATTGTGGAGAAAATAGAAATACGTGAACACTGAGTACCAATATAGTACTGATGGAACCTTATTAACATGTATTAGTAAAAGGTAAGAAAGAATTAAGACAGAGTGATTTGTCAGTGATGTGTAAAGCATAGTAAATGGGCTAAACACATAGTAAAGTGTTAAGTCCTTATCAGTGACCTAAAATTCAAAGCAAGAAAAGCATTGACGCATGACTTATCTTTGTCCCAGTACAACAACACCAATAACAAAAATATACATCTGGAAACAAGACTATACAGTCTGAAGATAACATGCTATTTAAGTAATCCAAAGATATTCAAGAGCTGACATAGGGTCACATGCAAGAGCAAGAATTGAATATTTTCCACAGATATTATAAAATAATGGAACTAAGCTGTAAAAGTTCTGAGGAAAACTGATTTTTTAATTTGAATTTTATACCTAGCTATACTGTCAACCAAGAAGGAAGGTGAAATAAAAACAACTTTAGGTATTCAAACAATGGAAATTTTATCCTTTTTATATCATATCTGAAGAAATTGCTTAAGACTATGTTGCAGAAACATAAAATGTGAGTAAAAGGACAATAAAAGATGTAAGAAAATATATAAACTAGACCAAGAGTTTGAAGAAGAAAAAAAAATCCTAGGATAATATTCATAGTGTCAAGCAAGCATTATATTTTTTTCAAATATAAATTAGTTAAGTTCTAGAAAATTTTCTCCTAAAAGAAGAATACAACAGAGTTCAACCAGTACCGAGACCAAACAAAAATTAGAAGTATACCTATACATCTTTTCTTAAGGAAAAAAAAATCTATTTTCAAGAAAAACAATCCCAAAATTTTTTTTAGAAAACCCACTAAATTCAGAGCTTCTTTTAGTCCACATATAATAGATATCCAGAATTTTACAAGGTGCTGCAGATGCCCAGTCAAATAGCCGTTATTTCATATTTATAATACTGGAACAGCCTCTTCTCCAGGTTTTACTGATCTGCCCTTTTTGGTTACAGCTTCACATAGTGGTTACATTAACACTCCATACATGAAGAGGGTCATGACCCTCCTGTGTGCAATCCACCATCATATCTATCACTGTGAGGTTAAGAGCTGATCTCCAATGCTGTCCCCTCCCCTAGTCAGGCCCTAAACAGCTTACATCCCTGATTCTATTCTGCCATTTTATGCTATTCATCAGAAATGCCATCTTGCTTTATGATCCACTATAGCAATAGAGCAAAAGTACGCTCTCCCTGGTCTGTCCTCAGCCAGGGGCAGAGGCAAGGGATAGGAGGTTAATGACTGACCACTTCCTTTTAAATGCAGGCCTGCTCCTGGTAGTCTGCTGCAGCCCTCCAGGAAGAGCAGGCAGAAGTTCTGAGAGACTTGCATTGCTGTCAGAAGCTTAACTTGCCCTGTCTTTGTGGGGTGTTTTGTTTTGTTTTGTCTTGTTTCTGTTCTTTTAGTTTTTTGAGACAGGATCTTGCTTTATAGTTCAGGTGGGCCCTGAACTCACTACATAGCCCAGGCTAACCTCAAACTCTCAGCAATATTCCTGTCTCTGCCTCCTGAGTGCTGAGATTACAAGCATAAACCGTCACTCCTGGCCTTGTGGTATGTGGTAGTGGGAATCGAACTATGGACCTTGCACTTGCCAGGCAGACACTGGAATCCTTGAGCTAAATCCCAGGCCCTGTCCTGTCTTTGTTCTTTTACTTGTTCTTACTCCTCCTTGAATGTCCTGTGCCTGTCAGTTTAGGGGTCACTTGACATGACTCAGCCTATGCTCATTTGGATGGTCTTGTTCAGACGTAAGCCATGACTAGTGCTTGAGGTCCTCTCACATTGGAGCTGATCATTTAAAATATTTGGCTAGGGCTGGTGAGATATCCATGAGGTGGCTTTTATGCTGAGTCACCTTGGAGGAAAATAGTAGGCCTCTGCAGAGGCTCTAAGTGGAGAAGGGATAGTTTGGGGTCCCAGAATATCATCCTTGGGGTATAAGAAAAGATACACCATGAGAACAGAACAGATCTCCATCTCTTTCTTAGTTATTCCTTTTAATTTGTAAAGTTATTGAGAGGAAGCTGTTGTCTGCCAGATGTGTGTAACACACCTGGCTGGAAGAGTATGGCTGCACTTGTGTTTCCAGATTCCTCTTATCAAACTCATGACTGTGACCCACACTTAACTGAGAAGGAGGCTCACAGTGTCTTCTGGGGAAATTCAGAGATGAGGAGGGTAGAAGCAGGGCTTGGCTATTCCAGTTAAGAGACTTCAGTTTAACAAGAGAATTATTAAAGCAGATTTAGGTTCTTTGCAAAATGGAGAACTGCAAAGAGCCAACCTGTATATCCTTCCACATCCTCCCCCAGCATCAGAGTCCTGAGTCAGAGGGCTCATTTGTTACACAGGATGAATGAATCTAATTAACACATCATTGTTGCCCAAACCCACAGTGGACATTGGGGGGGGGCACTGTTAGTGTCGAACATCTTGGGTTTAGGCAAGGTTATGAAGCATGTACCTACCACTGCAGCATCATGGAGAATAAATTCATTGCTCTAAAAGTCCTCTGTCCTGTCATTCCTCCTTTTCTCATATCCTTGGGAACTACTAATGTTTTACCAACTTCATAATGTGCCATTTGCAGAATGTCTTAGAGATGGAATCACATAGGGATCTTCAGACTGGCCCCTTGCAGTTGATAATATGCACTAACACCTTTTCTATGTCTCTTTATTCCTTAATACCCCATTTTATCACCAAATAGCTTTTATCTGTCTGGATGTGCCATAGTTTATTTGTCCAGGCACCAACAGATGGGCATCTTGGTTGGTTCTCAGTTGGGCAGTTATGAATAAAGTTGTTATAGATCTGTGAATAAAGGTGCCGTGAAGCTTTTGCATCTATGTTCTCTAAGGATTTTAGCCACCTGCATTTCCTAGAGAGGATGAGGTTCAGAGAGGTTGAGGGACCTGCTGCAGGTGATTGAACTGAGACTAGCATCCATCCTGGTCTCTGGAGCTTCCATTCAGAGAGCAAGCCCGCAGACCTCTGTGAGTAACTAGTCATCATACTCAGTGACAGCTATTCTGTGTGATGCTAGAGTAGTGTGGGGAAAACAGAATCCATTAAGGAATAGACTCGGTGCCATCATGACATCTTCCATAATGCTTGTCCTCCACTCATACATCACTCAGCATGGCTCATATATCTTTAATGAGTAATTCTACTAATGCCACTGGAATTGATTTTTTAGGGAGCAGCAGAAGCAGCAAACGTGACTCTGGTGCAGTATTGACTGAGATCCATTATCCTACCACGTGTGCTCTGACCTTAACAGCCAACAAAGAGCAGTAGCACATTAGTCTCTAGAAACCTGTGTCTGAGGAAAGAAAAGACTGGTCCCATGAGGTTGGAGGACAGATCCATGCTGCAATGTGTGGACAGAGTGAGGTGCTGCAGGAGCTCTTGGTCCCCACAGGCTCTCCTGTACACTCTGGCTCAGCATCCAGCCACTGCCAAGTCACCAGTGACTCACAGCACAGAAGAGAGTGGTGAACAGACTCTAGCTGCATGTTCTTGTCATGCTCAATTTTATCACATGCAAAATGAGTATAATTATCACACTTCACTCACACAGCTCTTGGGAAGAGTGAATGGGACATGATATGTGGGGCAGGGATGTTGGCACATACGGAGCCATGGATGTGTTAGCTACTAGGGTTGCTGTTGTTTTATATGGAAACATCAAATTCCTGGTGCAGAAATGCAGTGCCAACTCTCTGTAGCACTGCACGTGCATGATGGTAAGATACAGCTTATTAAATTCAAGAGAAGCTTGTGAACAGACAGAATAACTTCTTCAGCAGAGGTTTTAGGGCAGCTCCATTTGTACTGAGGCACTAATGACAACTTTGAGTTGTGAAAGTTGTGACTCAGGGTCAATAAGCTCTCATCACGACATGCTGCTGCATTCTATGCTTTGTGTTTGCTGTGACTTTGACCTTTAGGGCCTGTGAGCATTTCAGCCCTTGTGGATCTGCATACATACATCTTGACCAGAGCTGAGTTGCTCTGGATAATGAAAAGGGAAGGAATTTGAGGTTCCGTGGAAGACCTCAGCTACTTGGTAAATCAAAGAAACAAACACAAGGCACAGACAGTGGTAAGGCGGAGGGGGGAGCTGAACATTCTCACGCCACGTGGGATTCTGGGTGCTTCTACTAGGACTTGGCACATATTTCCTTTGCTTTGATTTTCCATGAACTTTTGGGTAGAAATTCAAAATAACTGTCTCCAGTTATAACTGAAGAGATGCAAGGAAAAACAATGACAGACAATTTAAGTTAAAATAATGCCATGCTTGTGATAAAATCATTACACCTACATCATTTGTGTCAAGGTCATTTGGGGAATCCCTTGGAGTAATCTATTGATAATCTACATCAAAGTCATAAAGCAGGCATATCATTGAACTGAAATCCTACTTTTGAGAATTTATCTCAAGGAAATAAAGAAGATGTTGAATGTTAATTGCAGAATATTTTAATAAGAAAAAATTATGAATTGTAAAGACTCATAATCTTATAATCACTCTATGGAAACCTAGGTGGTCTTGAAAGTAGTACTTTTTAAGCAATAGGGCTTATAATAAGATATTAACTATGGAACACTAGAACAGAAATCACTCTCCAAAAGAGGACAAAAGCACAAGAATGAGTTGGAAATGAAAGGTGGTAGCTGGGGGTGGTCAGTCTAAAGTCTGAGGGAGGCCTCTGAGCCTGGTCTGAGTGGGCAGTGGTCCTCTACATGTGGCAGATCTTGTCCTGGATCATGTTCTGTTGTGTAGGGTGTCAGATAATTTAATGGGGGTACTTTTCCCCTGAAGGCATGAAAATGTTGCAATATTATTAGCACTGGTGGGTGGCAGCCTCCCAGGGGGCAGGGCAGGAGATGCTCTGGGGTCCTCCAGGACGACCCGAGGACCACAGGGAAAAGGGAACTCATAGGTCATGTGGACACTCTGGAGTCATTTTACTGTGTGAGAACCACGTGGTCCCGCAGCAGATCTTGTGTCTCACACCTCAACTTGCCCCTCACTCAGGACGCCTGAGAGAGCCTCGGGACAGCCCCTAGTTAGTCACCCTGGTCTCGAGCTACTACAGAGTTAGCTGTGGCAGAAAGGGTGGAGTTGTTGAGTCACAAGACTCAGACCAGCACTGGTGGGCATGGTTCCCCGGGAAAAGATGGCACTGGACACATGCCCTTGTTTCTCCTCAGTCCTGTCACATGTAGGACAGGGTGACACTGAACCCACATCAATGCAGTGCAGGTAATGGGATTGAATATGGGGCACAGCTCCTACCACAGGTCGTTATGGCTCTGGTGCTGTCTATGCATGGTGACACAGCCATTTCGTCTTCTTATCCTAATCTATCATTAGGATCAGGATCCTCAAAGAGAGCTGTGTGACTCTGATTGCTGGCTGTAGTCAAGGCTGGTTTGCAGACTGTTTCCGATGTCCCAGGGTCACCCTGGCCTCCGCACACTCAGCCCTACACCAGAACCACCCTCATGGGAAGCTGGACTCTCTGCATACCATGGAGCTGAGTCCAGTTGGGAAGGAAGTGAGGAGGTTAGCATTCTTGCCTTTTAATGCTCCCTAGGATTATATTTCTGCTTTTGCTTTCTTTTTTTAATAGAGAGTTGGATTCACTCCACCTAAACAATAAATCATGAAACAGCCATGTGAATTGCTGCTGAGAAGGAGGAACCCAAATTCGCTTTGATGTGAAGTTAATAGAACTTATTCTTGTTTATATTTCCTTTCCACAGATCAAATGGCACCAGGAGATTGAGACTTTCCTGACGTCTGCACGTTTTGAGCATTGTTCTTTAATACAAGAAGACTCAGAATTAGATATCCATTTCCTCAGGCTAGGAATTAAAGGGATATTAGGAGGAATTGGCTCCTTTTTACTTTAAAGTGTGTCATGAGTGATTGAAGCAAAGCACTTCCTTTGTTCCCATGCTCCTCACAGCTAGTGGAAGCCTCCTGATTACAAGATGGTAGATCATTAAACCCCGATTGCTTTCACAGTCATCCACCGCTCATCACAAGCCTGAGAATTTGGCTTCCACAACTGGTTCAGGTAAGAGAAAGCAGTTCAACCCACCAGGATGTGAGCTTTGATTTGTGATAGACTTTCATTGATTTAGTAGTGCCGACTGTAAACATTGATTAAGCAGCTACTGTGTGCCAGGCACTGTGGGAGGTACAGGGAAAGTGGAGATGAATTAGACTCAGTGCCTTCCCTCTCAGAATTCACAGACTTCCTAGTCCAGAACTCCAGCCTACCAATTACAAAGCTGCTTGACAGATGCATAATCACTTCTGTGCAGTCCTAGCAAGCATGGCTTTCTGCCTTAGCAATGAGAGTTGTTGTGTCTTGAAGGGTGTGTAGAAGGTCTCAGATCAGAGAAATGGAGAAGGGACTCGGGAGCAGTACCCAGAGCAGAAGATAAGACAGAGTGAGGGCCATTAGGGGACAGAGTATTCTCATGAGGCAAGTGGAGAGAGCTGGTAAGTTTTGAGTGTAGACAAAGGAGTGGAAGAAAGATCCTGGAGATTTTACAAGTCATGGCAAGAAGGTAGGGTTTATTTCATTAGAGACTTATCAAAGGATTTTAGCAGGGAAATGCTTAAAATGACTTATCACTTGTGAGTTTTCAACAACAGTCGGGGTATTAGCCCAAGGCTCGGCTTGGAAGTTGGTGGAGTTGCAGGGAGGAGCTCTACTCCGAGGCTCTGGTTCAGATGATGAGGCCTTCCAAACAGACTCAGCAGAGAGGAGGGCTCAGAATCCAGGCATATTTTGAACATTTTGGGGAAAAGGAGAGGTTAGTTAGAAAAAGCCAGGTTGACTCATTGAGTCTATGACTGGCAGGTTGATTGACAGTGGGTGAGATAGTCCTCTAAAATTAAGTTTTCTTTGGCCTTAAGATGCAGATATAATGATGACGTCACAGATGGACAACTGTGTGGTGTCAGGAGAATGTGTTGCACAGGCCCCCAGCTGGGGGTTTAGGGGACTGAGAGCCTTGGTCACCAAGCCCTGAGTTTATGGCTTTTCTGTGCTCAGGTCTGGCTTCCTACTCCCAGACAGAGACTGAACTGGGAGGGGACAAGAGGCAGCCTTCACCAAGAGACTCAGGTTCTTGCAGACTGCCCAGGCACCCAGGATGATTCTACTTTCTTTTCTCTCACTCGGGAGACACGCTGCACAGCCTCCCAGCCTTACCTGCTCCCTGCTCATGGTCTCTCCCAGGTAAGGTCTCTATATCAGTTTTATATACTCGACCTTAGTTTGTCATGTGTCTCACAGTGGACCTCTACTAACCCGGATTGATAACAGTGATCTATAAACCCTAAAACTATTTACGGGGCCCCCTAGTCCTCATCAACTAATGAAGGGATAGAGAAATGTGATATACTCACAAAGTAGAATATTATTCAGCCATAAAAGAGCAATGAAGCATTGACTATACCCTGGATGAACCTGAAAACATTTATCTTATGTAAAACAAAAGAAATCAGAGACATGGTGGTTTCATGTATAGGAAACACTAGCAATAGGCAAATCCATGCAGGAAGAAAGATTAGTGATTGGCAGAGCCTAGGGTGGGGAGTGGGACTTGGACAGCATCTGTTATATGGGTATGAAGTTTGTTTTAGGGATTGGGGGTTTATTTTCATTCTGGAACTGGAGAGAAATGGTGGTGATAAGACATTGTAAATATGCTAAAGGACACTGGTTTGCGCACTTTGAAGTGGTTATAATGGTGAATTTCACATGTGTCTGTGACAACTGTCAAGTCTCATGTAGATATTAGTATATTATAACAAAAATAGACCTTGTCCTTCAGCACTTATCCATATTCAGCTGCCCCTCCTCCCCCTGCCACTCTCTCCACGATCCATCAACTCATTCTTCCAGGTCCACAGGACACACCGCAGACCTCACCTTGCCTAAGGCCTCTGCTGGCTCTCCTTCTTTCTAGAACTCATCTCTTAATCTCTGTGTGACACAGCTTCTGAGCCCTTCCTTTGGAATTTTGGGGTCTCCAGGGTTTGGTCCATAGCCTTTCATTCTCAGTCCACCTTCAAGAAGTGTGACAGCTTCCAAGGCAAAGAGCAGCTTCTGTTTCTGTCCATGTTCCAGACCTGGAGGGCTCTGGTCTCCCCTGAGTGCATTCATCACAGCATATCTGGGACAGAACTCACTGGGGCTCTCTCTGAGTTCCTTATCTCAGGAAACGTCATGGTCAAATGTCCAGTTCTGAAGCGTGAATCACCCAACTCCACTTTTGACTTCCCCCTACCTCTCAAAGTGGGCACATACCTGGTAAAGAGTCCTGCTAGTGTTACTATTTGCTTATGTTTAAATCCAGCCCCTGCCAACCCGTTTCCTCTGCTTCCCTGAAGGCCCCCGTTGCTGTTAGCCTGGACCGCTGTGATACCCTTCTGGTCGGTCCTCACATCTTCCTTGTTTCTTCTTTTTGGAATATCCTCTTGGACACTGCACAAAAGATTGTCTGAACTTGGATGTCTGCCTGCACCACGCTTCAGCTGATCACCCTTCTGCCAGCTCCAGAGCTGGGCCTCGAGTCCTGTAGGATTCATAGGCTTGGCCCTCCCCCTCCCCAGCAGGTCTTACCTTTCCTCTGGCCAGTGGGTCTTAACCTTGTGCCTCAGCCTGTGGATGTTGCTCCTAAGGGATTCTGGCCCAGAATGGGCCCTGGGAACTGTTTATTTGTCTTTAAAGTTTTTAGATGCTGTTAATGAGCATCCAAGGTGAAATAGTCTGGCATGTTAAAGAAATGTAAGGTCCTCAAGGTGGGAAGTGGAAGAAGCCAACACAATTCCCATCACATCTCTCATCCTCTCAAGTTACTTGTAGGAAGGAGTTTGCCACCCAGCCAGGCAGCAGGCACCCCTGGAAACCTTGTGAAGCCTATTGAAGCAGAATACCTCACTCCTTCCTTCTAACTGCTGGAGCCAGGTCTGCAGGCTTGGTGCCTGGGGAGGGGTCAGGTTGCAGGCTTATCAGCAGCAGTCACATGAAGGTAGCCAGGGCAGAGGACTACTCCAGCAGCAGGGTTCTGTCTGCCTTTCTATCCCCTGCATTCTTGTTGCCTCAATTTCTATTGGTTTGCTAGGGTTGCTACACCCATTACTAACTACCCCCAACCTGGGTGGCTTCAAAACAGAGCTTACTTATTGTCCCCTGGTTCAGAGACCAGAAGTCTGAGATCAAGGCTGAATTTTTTCAGATGTTTGTGAAGAGTGACCCTTCTATGTCCCCCCACTGTCCCTGGCATCTGGCGGTTTGTGGGTGATCAGACGCCTAGCCTTGTAGGTCCATCAAGCAGTGTATTTTTGTGTGTAGGTCCATGATCACATTTCTACTTTTTATGGCTCTAGTTTTACTGGATTAGAGGCTTAGCCTGCTCCACTGTTACATCTGCAGAAGCCTCCATTTCAGGTAGTAGGAGACAAGGTTTCAAGAGGATGAGATGCACAGTGCAGCCCAAACCCTAGCAAGAGACGCGACTTCTCTGACTGAGGGAGCCACTATGCCCTCAAAACCAGCAGAAGGTTATCCCATTAATTTCTGCCCAAGCCGTTCCAACCACAGAAGAGAAATGAGCAAGTGCATCCATCTGCAGTGAAATCCCAAACCTCTCAACCCATACATTCTGAATGCTTCTTGATCTTCCTCTAACCTCTCCAATCCTGTTTATGTTTCATTTCCAGTTTCCAGTTAGCATATTTTCTCTTGGTAATGACTAATTAGACTAAAAAGCCTTTTATGAATGTGATATTTCATTATTCAAGTCTGATGGACAAGAATACCTGGAAGGAATTAGGGAATTAGCAATTTGGCAAAGGGTTAAAAATAGCAAATATCATTCAGAATGTGACAAGGGGGGAGTCTGTGGAGGAGTCCCTGGGCTCTTCTCTCCCAGCCTGTTCCCTTTCTTCATGCCAATTTTCACCACATGTGAAAAACTTTCTCTAGAGGAGTGTTTTTCGACCTTGGCGCTGCTGTGTTTGGGGGCTGAACAATTCTTTGAGGTATCCTGGCCTCTTTACACTGTGGGTTAGTGTGCTTCCTGGCATTGCCAAATGTCCTGGGGGTGGAGATGGAATCGCCCCCAGTTGGGATCCACTGTCCCGAAGTATGCACAAGTGTGCAAAAGCACTTTGTAACTCTACAATGCAATGCAGATGTATGGAATTAGCTTCTTTATTATTTCCAACAGCTGAGTGTTTTGCAGACCTGGCAAAATAATGCCAGTTGTTGAAAAGGCTGGAGTCTGAGCCCACAGCAAATGTGTCTTGGCTCCATGCGCTTGGGGTGACACAATTGCCTCACATTTCCATTTGAAACCATTGGGTTGGGTAGGAAAAGTGTCCCTGTCATCACCAGAGGACGAAGCTGAAAGAGATGGTGGAGGAGCCGCTCCTGGGTAGATGCGACAAGGAGCCCACACCTCCTTATGTGTGAAGGCTGCGGGTGTGTTGGCACACGAACCCCATAAGGGCACAGTGAGCGCCCTTGCTTGCAAAAGAGGTGTGGGGATCTTTCCTAGCGGGTGTTGATTTCGGGTCAAGCTCTATTCCTAGGACCTGCCCAGGTGTGGAGCCTGCATTCCTGCATTTAAATGACATGAAATACAATGGGCAAATGAGACTCCCTTGCCTCCTCCACCCCCAGTCTCTCCCATGGCTACCAGGGCTAATCACATTCTGCTGCCAACTGTAGGGGGCTTAGTTAATCTAATTAAACCAGGCAAGAGCCTCCTGAGTTCCCGGTACTGCTCCTCCATCTCTATCAAGGAATGGCTCTAATAGCCCAACAAAGGGCTCAGCCTAGTGCACCATGAATTGGAGAGAGTGTCCTGCTCTGGGTTAACTGCACTCTTCCGACAGCGGCGCCGCCAATGCCATCTGCCCATTTATTGACAGCCCTGTCAGCAAAAATCCGCAGTTTGAGGGTGGGCAGGCTGCCAGCTCACTCTCCACTGTCTCCAGCGGCTCGGAACAGATGTTGTGCCTCATGCCTGGAGCTGCTGTTGGCAAATCGCTGCACGCTCGTGTTATTTATCTGAGGGTGGAGGGAGGGCGGGAAGGGAGACATGTTTTCCAGGAAGGAATTTGTATGCCTTTCCAGGTTCTCGGCATATTCAAAATAATGGTATTCAAAAGTGATATTTAAAAAAATGTGAAATAATCAGCTTGTTGTTTAACACAGAGACAAAAAAAAAAAAAAAAAAAAAAAAAAAGATCGTTCCACACCACAAGGGGCCAAGTCACAAGTCACACGAGCTCTGTGAACTAGCGCAGGTGTCGGGCTTCCTTCCCTGCGTGATCCACCAGCCTCAGGAGATATATATCTTTTAATTGGACTTGCAGACAAAAGCAACTGAGTTGGGAGGATTTTTATTATTCACTAATTCTGCTTCTCTCATAGTGAGTTTTTTCCCCTCCTCGGTGGAAATCAATCTGCCTGATATTGAATGAATATGGTGAAACACGGTTCAGGGACAAATGTGAACGCCCTTGTCAGAGGAAACGTCTCTCGCTCTTTTTTCCTTTTTTATAGGTGAAAACAGGCATCGAGGGATAACTCAAAGGAAATGAATTCACGCGGTGCTCTGTCCATCCGTCCTGGCCCAGCTTTCCAGGTCAGATACCCAGATCTGAAGACCCTTAGCAAAGCAAAGCAGCCGGCTTCTCCTCCCTGCGCGCAAGATGCTTCCCCATGGGCTCTTACGGGCTCAGTGTCGTCCATGTAGGCACAACCAAGGGAGCTTCCATGGGCGAGGGAAACGGTGCAGGGGGAGAGAGTTGTGCGGCTCCCCTGCTCCGAAGCGGAGGTTCCGGCCAGCGGGGCCGGCGGCGCTGGGCGGGACTTGCAGTGCCAGGTGGGGGAGGAACGCGCTGCACGTGTTTCTTTGTTGATTCTTCCATATTTCGAACAATGAAAAGACAAAGCTCTGGCGTGAGAACTGGAAGATTTGCTGAGGAGAGGATTGGGACGCTACAGAGCTTTCCACAAATTGGCTTGGCACCTCAAGCGCGCTCGCTTCGCCGCTGCTGGTGTCCAGAGTTGCACAGGTCAGCAGCAAACTCAGTCGCAATGGTGTTTCTGTCTCCTCCCAAGCTGCTGTAGGACAGATGTCACTGTTATCTAAGGAGCTGGTGTCATGCAGAAATCAGATGATGGAAGCTCACTGCAAATGGCTGCAGAGTGCATCTGACTGTAAACTGCGGGCTGACTGCTGATTGTGGAACTTAAATTGTCGGTCCCAGCACACAAGCAGCAATACTGCTGATCACACCTGGCATTTGTGTTGTTTACCATGTTCCTTTCTCACTCATTTCTTACCTGGTGGGGAATTCTCTCTTTCTCTTTCTCTGTCACTGTATCTGTCTTTGTCTGTCTGTCTGTCTCTCTCTCTCTCTCTGGCTAATGTCTGGCCGGGCCAGTTGAGACATTGGGTTGGTTCTGTGCTCTCTCAGGCTGTCACCTAGGTGCAGACTAGAAGTTGAAGGAGAAAAAGGCTGGGACAAAAGACAAGAAAGGCCATGCTAGTGGTCAGAGAGGCCAAGGATCCCTGCAGCCAGCTGGGAAGTCCAGCATGGCTCCTCCAGGCAGGCCCCTTCCCATAATACATCAGGGCACAGGCTCTGGGCCAGTGGAGCTTCCAGATCCAGCTGCTGAGGGCATAAACCCAAAACGGAGGCCAGGCAGGAGGGCAGAAGGTACAGTGACCTTGTGGCACTAGTGAGTATCTCCATGGGGCTGGAGGTGATGGTTCTATGCACTCTCCAGATCTTCCTTTCACATCTCCTGGGTTCCAAGGCTGTGGATGGAAAGCCACGGGGCACCTTTGCTGCAGGTGGCAGTGGACTGGGCTCAGGCTTCTCTTGACTTTCAAGGTCACTGATACGGACATGGTGCCACCTGTGTACTAAGCCACAGTCTCTGGAACCTAGTGTTCCAAGAATCTTGGGGGTCATGCCAGGGTTCTACTATTCTCACTAAGCAAAGCTAGTGCTTGATGATTTGTGTATAAACACATGTGCATGCATGCACATGGTCAATTGCTCTACTCTCTGGCCTTTCTGATGGTGAATTATCCATTAAATTAAGGCTATGCCCAATGATTTCTTTCACCTGCTCTTTTCATGGAGAATGCTCCAAATGGATCTCAAAGGGTAGCTCCGATTATAGTAATTTTCTGTGGGAAAAAGCACACAGATGAACGGGGATTTAAAGCATAATTCTGAAATACAGCTGGCACTTCATTCAGTAATTCACCTTGTGTTGCATTTGGGATAGATGAGGTTGAAGGGCCATGAAAGATTCACAGACCACCACACATGAGATCATTCTTCTGGGTTGTATTGATCCAAATCATTAAGATTTGGTTTTGTATGGGAAGAAACTAGGGTTAATCATACACATGATTGCTTCTGAGCTGCGTTAGTTTAATTGCAGTGAAAGGTCCTCCAGAGGATGTTAAAATATCACCCTAAGGTGTGAAGTTCTTTCTTGGCCCCTTTGTGCTCTGGGAAGGAAAGACAGCTGGAGGGAACTTGTGCCCCCTCTGCTGTCATTTCCTTCCTTACCCTTCCATCTTTTGTGATTACACAGAAGGAGACGTGTGCTTCCATCCAGGCAAAGACTGTCCTCGTAACTTTTTGTGAGATCGAGGGACACCGAGCCACGCAGGTGCAGGTAGCACTGTCTGCAGTTAGGGAATACACCACTGTCAGTCTGCAGAAGAATGTTCTCTTCTTAGGGCCGTGGGCTCACATCCATTGGAGAACTACCAGTCAGTCGACAGCCAATTTTCTCCTTCAAAACACAAGAGTTCATTTTTTAAGAATTAAGCAAGTCTGGGACTGCTGCTCTGCTGTTTGACAACAGAAGAGGCCAAAGCCTTGCTTACATCTTTTGCTGATTTGTAAGGGATGGTGATCTTTCTGTACTCTTGTTTCTAAAAGGAAGTGCTGAGGATTTAGGAGGCACAGCACTCTAAAATCCCCGGGCTGACACAAAGATCTTGAATAGTAAGAGAGACTTTGAGATACTTTGAGAAATTCTTGCTATCTGTTACGGCAGAGTTACGGCAACCATCCCAAGAACCTGTGAACAAGACATCATTTTTGTGATTTTAAGCTACTAAGCCTTTGGAGTTTGTTACACAGCACGCCTACAGCAAACATGACTGATAGAATGCATGAAGAGTCTTCTGGGAGATCAGGTCCCAACTCTATCTTCAACCAGGGCCACTTTATGCCTTACTGTTTTACACTCTAGTCTCTCATAGAATTCACCTGAATACAATAATTCTGCTGGTTAACACTTCCCCCAATATCAATCACATTAGATTACTTTTTAAAAGTTTTAATTGACATGATTTTAATAGTTTGTTATTTTTAACATATTCATATCTAATCATTCTATTTTTTATTTCTACTGTTACAAATACGTAATACAATTAAGACTTCAGAAAAATTAAAATTATTATAATTAAACTAAAATTATCTGTTTCTAG
>PVIR01030603.1:0-20221 GCA_004026965.1 Petromus typicus | reverse complement strand
AGTTCTATCAAAAAGGTTTTAATTCGGGCCGGGGAGTTAGCTCAGTGGTTCCGGCGCCTGTCTTGCAAGCGCAAGGACCCGGGTTCGATTCCCCGGTAACCACATACCTATACTGGGTGTGGAGACTCATGCCCAGCAGCAATCAGTACCGCATACCACAGTGCCGGGCGTGGTGGCTCACGCCTGTAATCCCAGCACTTGGGAGGCAGAGGCAGGAGGATTGCTATGATGTGAGTTTGAGGCTGAGCTCAGGGCCAGCCTGAACCACAAAAGTGAGACCCTGTCTCAAAAAAACCTTAAAAAAAATAAATAAATAAAATTTAAAAATTAAAAAAAAGGGTTTTAATTCTAGAGAAAGTTTAAATGGCAATAAAGATTCACTTATTTAGAACATATTATAGTTTATCCTTCATTAGGAGTGACATCCAATGTCTTTAACAGTACTAAAACAATTTGTTACCAGAACATTTCTAGGAAATGGGAAAATGAAACCCTTCAGATTAAATCTTTCATCAGTGCAAGCCTGTCAAAGTGCGACTTCACAAAAGCAGGATTCTTTCATATCACTGTTTCACTAGTATCTAAATTAATATTCAGAATAGCCCAAGAAAATGACATGTACAATAAAATTTACTTTGTTGAAGAAACTGCTCTAAGCAGCGTAAGACAGTGAAAATTGAGTTCAGCAAGCCCAGAGGATGTAGCACCAGGGGCAAAGTCAAGCCCTTGTCAGCAAGGACCCCCCCTTCAGTCCCCAACACAGTAGATGTCCAGATCCTGTGCCACAGCACGAGCAGACAGAAGAGGAAGCAGACATCAGTGGGCACCCCAGCCTCTTAAGGTCCACAGTCCACAGTGCCCGTCACCAAATCTTAGTGGGTGCTGTCAGCATGAGACAATTTTGTGTGAATGTCATATCTGGATAGATACACAGAAAATATTTCTTTTGGTAAAGTCTACTTGAAATCAGCACAGTCCTGAAGGAAGCCTCTGCGTCCTGGAACGCTGCCGGGGCCCTTTTCTGTCACTTGGACCAGCAGCTCCAGGGTAAGCTGCTAAGTGTACACCCTCCTCTCTCCGGCCTACCCCAACCCACTTCATCCATTCTAACGCAGCAGCCATGCCGACCCGGGATGTTTCATTTACACAAGCATTTTCATTTGGATTCCTTAGTCTTCCAGCCAGAATCTCACCGCACAGGACCTGAATAAAAAGTGCTCTTGTGCTCACAAGGGTGGAGAGTTGTTTGTGAGCTAATAACCTATAGTCACCCGTATTACTTTACAGCAAATGTGGGGCAAATATCACCTACGCTAACCCCATAAAACCTCCTGAAGGACACCGACATACAGAGCAGGAGCATCAATGGAAACTACTCATTATGAGAGAAGAAACTTAAGGACAAAAGTTAAACCTTTTGTTTAACTCAAACGGAACAAGACACGTGGCTACAGATGCCATCGCTATACGCCAAGAATATGAAATATTCTTCAAAGAAATATAAGCTAACAAATACTGTCAAACATACCCAGGATTTACCTTCATCTGTTCAAATTAGAAAAAAATCTGAGGTTATAATGAAACCAACTCCTTCATGTTTCCACGCCACAGGTCACTAAAAAGCAGTGAGCCCACAGGTGCAGTGACAACTCAATGCATTTGAGTTCTCCTTTCCAAACAACAGACAAGGAAAAGCAATGGCGCTCACTGCAGAGGCCCTGCCTGGGCTTAATCCTCAGTACTGAATGGGTACACATGCTACTTAACCCAAGAATATAACCAGGAAATGTGAAGAAATGTTCACAGGTTATTTATAAAGAGCTACAAAAAGAAATTTTACTAAGATCAATATCCCAAAAGAGGAAAATGGCTAAAATTATAGTGTATCCTAACAAGTCACAAGAATTGGTGTTTCCCCAATAATGTAAAAGATAAATGCTCAAATTATGCTATATGGTAAGGAGGTTACATAATCTTAAGACACTAATGTTTTTCAGAATAAATATGCACAAACACATGAAGAAAGATGAGTTTAAGTCATCTACACAAATGGTAAGGTTAGAGATTTTTGTGTGCCATTTTGTGATTTCAGAATCTATATACTGAGTTTTGTAAGAAAACTGCCACACCTGGTGGCACTCACCTGTAATCCTATCACTCGTAAAGGCTGACGCAGGAGGACCACAAATCCAAACACAGACTGGACAACATACCAAGACCCTGGCTTGAATTTTAAAGTCATGTAAAAAGGAGCTGGGATATAGTTCAGGGTAAAGGGACAAGGTTCAATCTTCAGTACCATCAAGTGCTTTACCTTGTCAAATACACCCAATGTGTTAAGTTATATAAAAGTTGTTTTGCTAAATGTACATGCTAGCAAAACCTGGCTGTGGTTGAGACATAATTATGGCTACACAGGCACATGCTATAACCAAATCCAAAAATACTTTCTACAGGGAGATTAAGTAATCTTCTTTCCTGCACCACCTTCCATGGTGGTGCAAGCCTATAATCCCAGCACCAGGAGGCTGAGGCAGGAGGATGGCCAAGAACTAGAGGTGAATTCAAGGCTGGCCTGCACTACACAATGAGACTCAGTCTCAAAAAGTAAAAAATAAATACATACATAAATACAGAAGTAAAGTTTGTTATTCAGAGCCATCCAGAGTTTTTCAGACTTTTTGTGTCTGTGGCACCCATGAAAGCCACACACAATTATCTTTGGCCATTCAGATGACATAAATTTTGCCTGTACCTGAGATAATTTGCATCCATTAATACAGTGGTACAAGAGGCCACACCAGAAGTATTCGCGTCTTACCAGTATGTGGGTGCGTATCATGTGAAAGGGTTAACTTGTACCTAATCTAACCCTGAGGTAAATAGCACAATTTAACCCCATTTTTAAAATTAATTTTATTGGTGCATCTTTGTTTTCATCTTTGTTTTGTTTTCCAGTACTAGGGAATCAAACTGAGGACCTTAGGCTTGTGAAGCAGGTGTAGTGCCACTGAGCTACATCCCCAGCCCTTAACTCTATTCTTACACACGGGCAGAAGGGCAGTAAAGTCAGGATTATCAGCTAGCTATCTGAAAGTCTGGCAACAGAATCAAGATTCTTAAGCTCTAGGGCTCTAAAATCATAGCTTATTTTAGCATTTTTAAGCCAAAGAAGTGACCAGCGCTCTGGATCTTCCCGTGAGCCTGGGGGAGGCACACTGCGCACCACTCTCCACCGGGACAGACTATACTTACTGCATCATATTCGGATAGAAAGCAGACACATTACAGTTTTTTAATTTGCCAGATAATCTTTTAATGAGAATTATAAAAGACCAAAAACATTTTTTTGCAAACTGCTTTTTTTTAAACAAATGATTTTTGTTTTTCATTACAAATACTGTGTATAATGCTTTTTTTGTAAAACCAATAAATACAAGAACAAATTTTAAACATGTGATTTCTTCAAGATATTTGAAAAAGAAAAAATGAACGCCCTAGTTTTCTCAGTATTTAGGCAACTCAGAATTTATTCTCTAACCTTTCAAACAGTAAGCCTGAAAGTATCACATGAATGGAAAGAGTATGAGAGAGAAGGAAAAACAGACCAACTTCAAGCTGTCTTAAGTAGCTTTTGATATTTTTTGAGGTTTCCTTTTAGGAACTCACAGAACAGCTTAATTTAAAAACTTCCTAATGAATTGATTAATGGAAGAAAAGAATGTATGGAACACATAAACTTTACCATAAACAATTATGCATATCAAAAGACACTAACTTTAAAAAGGTACAAAAAAGTGAGGAAAAACCTGGATTACAGAAAAGAAAGTAATTTATTTAATGAAAACCTAGAATTAATAAAAATTAGCAAATACACTCACACACGGGAGGAAAAGAAAACCAGAGCAGCACTGTGTGTTGACTCAGGAAGGAGCAGCGGCCCAGGACCACCCGATGGCTTGTTGGTTAAAGGAAAAAACACGCGCACCGAAAACAAAACAGAGAACAAAACAAAACAAAAATCAATATCTGTCAACAATACAATCTACGACAAACACAAAATTCAGAATTATTTTACAATGTTTCCTTTCTTAATACAAAAGATGCCCATCCTGGGTGTATATATATATATATACTTTTTCAGTGGTTTACTGTTGACTTATTTTTAAATATATTAGTGTTACTACATGCAACTGTTTCCTGTATTTAAAGCCTTTCTTTTATTTACCTTCACGTGCCTGGCTTCCACCTACCAAGAGTTTCAGGTTGGCAGGTGGACAGGTGCCTTGTTCTCTATGAAACCAAATGCAACAGTTTTAAACACTGGCCCAAAAATGCTTGACTGCCATCTCAACACATGGAAATAGTTACATTGATGCCTAAATTGCCATTTTCTGCAAAAAGCTGTGCGATGCTGGTATCAAAGACTAGGCAGTCACTGTTCATGATGGCTGTTGCAATTCCCTCGTGAATAGACCGAGGCGTCGCTTCCCAAGTCAATCGCCGCCTATGACCATTTAGCTCGAGTCGGTAAGCAAAATTCTCAGCCTGCTTGCGTGTTCCTATCAGCTGTACGATTGCAAAGAACTGCTGGTGACCGTCGTACTTCTCCTGCTTCTCCAACACCAACATGAAGTGAAAGCCGAAACAGGACTGCATCATGACCCAGTCAACGGCACCGGGGAGATTAATGTCTGTCGCAAGGAAAACTATGTCCTCCCCTTGCAGGGTGGTAATGGACTTGTGCTGGTGCATCAGGTGCGGCATGACAGCATCCAGGGAACCCTGCCACTTACAGGAAGCGCCAGGGCACGGACAGGAGTAAGGCCTGAACTCACACAGCTCCTCATGGTCTGCTTTTTCTGTGTGTGGTAAAGTTATTTCACATCCAGAAGAGGCATATTTACAAGGGAAGAGTACTGAATTGGCCACTTTCTCCATAGCCAAGTTGCGAATGGATCCCAAGGGGCCCCGGCAAGTTGGACAACATGTGAGCTTTGGACGACAGTTGCTACAGACAAGATGGCCACTCTGACACTGAAGAATGGGTGGTAACACATAGTCAAAGCAGACGGGACACTCGAAAAGACTTGCCAAATCATTGTTGGATGCAGTAGTGCCAGTCAGGGCAGGCACCCTCTGGGATGGTGGACACTTGGAGGTACCAGTAGGTAATGCTGTAGCAGTCTGACGGCTCATTTCTGTAACAGGAAATTTTAAAAATTAAGATACAGAAGAAATCACAACTGTAAAATCACAGCCAAAAATGTGTATTATACTGGAAATGTACTCTGTAATTAGGTATTATACATTGGATAAGCTTGCTTTTCAAACTGTCCCCAACCATATTTAAAATCTGCCCCCTTTAAAAAACAGTACTCTGACTCACCTTTCGATAAACTATATACAATAAGTACTATAAAAGAAATTGAGCAACAGATTACGAGACACTGTCTAAGTACCATAAATACAATCAGATCTGTTTTGATTGGATGTTGTTCTCCCTGGATCTGTAACTCCATCTATTTCTTTCCAGTTCTCTCAGCTGCTGACAAATTGAGGGACTTACAGGTTCTGTATAGTCTTGCTGGTGAGGAGTATCTTATCTTCTTTAGATATATAATTTGGAAATGGGGTACAGAGTAGAAACAGAGGGCCACACTTACAATTGTTAATCCAGTGTTTAGAGAAAGTACCTTATTCTATTATACAGAATAATACTTCACTGTCTAAATCAGATGATGCACACGGGAGAGAAGTCCCCAGGTACTGGACCATGAATAAAACCACCACAGATGCACACCAACACCGGAGATGGGGTGCAGTCAACAGGTGAAGAATTCTCTGCATCCTGGGGTTTCCCAGTGCTGCTGAAACAATCACTAACAGGATAAATAGCATCACTTATCAGACAAAAGTTCTTCAGAAGAGTCATCCACAAGGCAACTAGTGAGGATGAATCAAACAGAAACAAAACAAGCAACTTTTCCCCAGTAATCTACTCTGCTGGGCTACCGCAGGTCACACAGATCAATGAGGCTCCTGATGTCCTAAGGAGGCACTCCCCAAAATAATACTAAGCCCTATTTTCTACAAAATTGCAGCCACCTCAATCACACTCATTATTCTGTTGGAAAGAACTTAGTATATAAGAAACAATGATGGAAACAAAGTTTATGTACATTGGAAACAAAGTTTATGTACATGGGGGTGGGGGTGGGAGGGCGGGCAGGGTTATGGGGAAAAATGAGAATTAAGTTGTGTCATATACTGGTACAAATTCTCATTGTTGAATGCAATCATGATGTATATATATAATGTACCAATAAAGATTTCAATTAAAAAAAAAAAGAAACAATGAGAAAAAGAAAGTAAATAAAATCTGAGTGCTAGATTACTCAAGTAGTTATCAATGGAAATTGTAAATGGGAGAAGCTGAGGGTACAAAACATTCATTCCTTTGAGACTAACTGAATATTCCAAAGCTCGAGGGAAAGAGAAGTGTAAAAATCATTCACCATTTGTGTGAGCCCCTAGGTTTGATCCCTACGGTCACACACAAATCCCCAGAAGTATAACCAAATTCTGCTATAACATGGCTTATACAAGCTTAGAAACAACTCTCTTCATCTGAAGCTCTGTGTAACACAGCAGCAAAAGCATTACGAGAAGTTCTCTGTAATCCCATTTTCCTCCAAATAAATTCTTTGTGCACTGGATTATTCACCCATTTTTTGTCACCTGTAAGACAATGGGCCTATTCACATTGCCAAATCACCCTGTTCCTATTTTGTGGTCCACCCTATGCTGTTCACTTAAGTGTACAACACAATAACTGGAAAATGTTTTTTGGGTTAAAAACAGTCTAAGTCTCCAGTGCCTTTCAAATTACTAAACCAAACAATATTCTTTATCAAAGAGCAGTAAGCTCAGTCTATATTTAACATAAAATGGAGCCTAAAAAGTTGTCTGATTTCTTGACTTTGCAAAATAGACCTGACATGTCTCAGTAGCTTGTTTGCACTGTATCTTTATCTTTTCTCTTTCCTGCAGCGAGCACACTGTAATTCCTACTGACGTGTGAACAACAAATGCAGTCAGTATTTCTGGTGGGTGAAGGCATACCAACTGCTAAAACCTCCTGTAGCTCCCAAGGAGGAACCCAGCTCCCGCGCTGAACCAGAAAAGGAATCCTAACCACAGAGTCTGCGGGAGGAAACAAGCACAGCCCTGCGGAAG
Organism: Petromus typicus; assembly: GCA_004026965.1. Taxonomy (NCBI): domain Eukaryota; kingdom Metazoa; phylum Chordata; class Mammalia; order Rodentia; family Petromuridae; genus Petromus; species Petromus typicus. The sequence goes on along the minus strand of PVIR01030603.1, from coordinate 12,982 downwards.
TCACGACAAATGCGGAAGTCTCATTTACAGAGTACAGCAGCACACATGAAACCCCACTGTCAGCCTCCGAAAGCGCTCGCTCAAGCGGCAGCCACTCCCCACGCCAGACTCGGATTTACTGCTTTCCAGTCTGTTTCCTTAGCCCGTCCTTCCACGTCAGTACCTTTTCTCTTCCTCGTCCTAGTCGTCGGTAAACACGTGAGCAAGGATCCTCTCCAAGAGTACAGAAAGGGCAGGGCAGGCTTCCCCGGCATGAGAAGACGCTGCGCATGGCGTTCGCGCAGCAAAGACAATCTGCGACAGAGGCCCTCCAGGCCAACTCCTGTGCTTAAAGAGAGTCGTCCAAATCTGTGTCCGGGGTCAGGCTCCTTTCATCTATTCCCTTCGCAGAGTCACTGCCCAACTACAGACGCAGAGAAAGACGAAGAAGGCCTTCGTCCCCCGCCAGCGACCACACCTCCCTGGACTCAAATTCGCCTTCGTCCCCAAAAGTGGGAGCCATAGCTGGGCTAGCTTCCATCGGCCTAGAAAGTTTTGTCTACCCCAGCTTCACTGGCCAGGGTCCCGCCAAACTGCCAAATGAGGGTGGGCAGATACCCCACGCGATCTCCAGCCGGGAGCCGAGAGGGTCCTGGAGAGCGGCCACAGCCAGCTGCGGCTACTGCCGTGGGCCGGGCACCCCGCTGGCCGCGCCCAGGGCGGGGCCGCCACCATAGGAGGTGGGGCCCGAGGAGCGCTCACCCAAGGCCCCGCCCACCCAGGGCGGTAGGGCGGGGCGCTCTTGTAAATTTAGGCAGAACCACCCGGCGGTCGTAGGTCAGTTCTTACAGTTCGATCTACGCGCTCCACACGGGATCAGGAAATATGTGGGCAGTCACCGGCTCTTCCCGGCATGGATTACAGAGAGTGTGCAACTCCCGCGTTTTCAGAGTGAAAGCATTCCGCCTAACTCACCCTACAGCTGCTGCGCCGCCTTCTCAATCTCTTCACTTCTTCCCAACCGGCAGCATATTTTAAACTTCCTTCCCTCTTCCAACAGTGAGAACAGTAAATACACTACAGACACACACTCGAGTTTCAACCTCCGAACTGGGGCTGTACTCTCTTCCCACTCTGAGAAAGCCATCCTAAATGGCCTCGTTAACTCGGAGCAGCTTGTTTTGTTTTTAAACAAGCTTAACCCTTGCCCCATAAAGTCCTGCGGGCCTCGTCTGCATTGCGTCAGCCGGGGCTTTCGCAGTCTGCCCGGTCATTACATCAGCTCATGCAGGCTTCAAACGCAACGGAGGAGGGGCCGCGAGGGAACCGGAAGCGCGGGCAGGTGCAGATTACCCACTTTCCTGACCGAATCGAAACTCCCATCACTTTCCCACCTTACTAATACTGTGCTTGGTCGCCTCAACTTCATTTTAAAATTAGACCACACAAAATATCTACGGAAACAAATATAAATGAAAATAATCTTCCACACACATGTAAAATTACCATCACCTGTTAGTTTTTTGTTGTTCTTGTTTTTGTTTTTTTGACTTTTGTTTTTTTGAGACAGGGTCTTGCTTTGTACTTCAGGCTGGCCCCGAACTATGTAGCCCAGGCCAGCCTGGAACTCAACAATCCTCCTGCCTCTCTCTGCCACGCGCTGGGATAACAAGCGTGAGTTACTTCTGGTATACAGCCCCTTTAGTCCTTGTTTGTAATCTCCCAAGTGCTAAATCTTTCATATGCTAATGAGATGACTGGTGGTAGGGACTCATTCACAAATTTGAAATTTCAGCCTCACTCTTCCTGACTTCCAGAAGGGGAAAGTGGCCAAAGGGTGTTCACCAAAGCCCATGACTGAATAGGTCGGGCTTATATAAATGAAGCCTCCATAAAACCCAGGAGGACAGGGTTCAGGCTTCAAGCTGCTGGCTATGTACAAGTATCTCAAGGGTGCTCTGCCTGGCGAGAGCGCCCCCTTCCACACACCTAGCCTCTTCATCCACACACTGTGTAATATAATTTTATATGAATAGGTAAAGTATATCCTGAATTCCATGAGCCATCCTAGCAAACTAACAAACAAGAGGGAGTCCTGTGAACCCGGATTTATGGTTGGTCCAAAGTGTAGTATCCTGGAAATCGCTATCAACATCTCCAGTAGGGGGCAGCCTTTCTGGATTGAGGCCACAATGGAGCAGCAGACAGAACTGACTACTCCTCCGGCGTCTGCCAGAGAGCAGCTGTTGGTGGGAAAGCCTCCACACAGCTAAAGCTAAGTGCTTCCAAGGGGGAAAACAGTTTTTTTGTAACATACACAGGAAGGCAGAAATAGCTACACAAATAACACCAACAATCAAATGGTAAAGAAGTAAAAAGTACTGTCAAGGTCCCAATCCAGGCAACATGGGGTGGCTGATTATGCCACAAAAGCAACCCTGAAGATTCAACAGTCAGAAATCAAGCTGAAGAAGGCCTACGCAGTACAGAAGCACGTGATGACTGGAAACCAAGGGTGCTTTTTGCTTGCTCCATTTCTTCAAATGAGAGGCTACAATACAGTGAAGGTTTACGCTCTTGTAAACAAGGGAGACCAAAATTACCCAGGAAACACGGCAATGTGATAGACCTCTTGGTAGGGTGAGGGAGGATTTTCAAAGCTCAGGGCTGGACTATGCTCAAAGAGAACTTCCTCCAGCATGAGACCAGAAAAGGTAGAATCAACTGTAAGCCACCATCTTAAATCCCCAAAGCCATCTATTACTGCCTTCCTTAAAACAAAAGAGAAATCAGCACCCATTAATCTAATATGTTCTCCAGACCTTAGGTATGTACTAGTGTTCCAGAATCTCAAAATGGCTGAAGGTAAGAGGCAGTATCAAGCGCTGCTGAGCGCATGGAACCCTCAAATTCTCAGACCTGGAGGGCACAAATACAGCATGACACAACCATACTGCCATCATGGCACTGCGTTCCACCAGTGAGCACTGTGTCTACTTCTATATTACCAGCTATCTCCCTCATTTTTAGTACATGTTGAATCTATAGTAACATCAAGAATGAAAGTACTAACATTCCCCAAGATGATTAAAGCCCTTTACGTGCCAACAGTCCCTTTTACTCATAGGTGGTGACACATTTACACCCCACAAACCACAAGTCTCTAAAACTGCAGATACTACCAAATCCTACACATAATTGTTTTCTATACATACATACATAAATACAATCAAATCTAATTTATAACTTTGGCAAAGTATCATATCAACTATCTCAGCATATAACTCTTTTTCTTTCCTTATTAAGAACTTTTCACTGGGGCCTATCTTGCAAGCACAAGGGCCTGGATTCGATTGGTAGCCACATATAATACTGGGTGTGAAGATTCACACCCACCAGCAATCAGTACCACACACCACAGTGCCAGGCGTGGTGGCTCACGCCTGTAATCCCAGCACTCAGGAGGCAGAGGCCGGAGGATTGCTGTGATTTGAGTTGGAGGCTGAGCTCAGGGCCAGCCTGAACTACAAAGCGAGACCCTGTCTCCAAAAAAAAAAAAAACCACTTCACTGGACATGGCTACACACACCTACAATCCCAGCCTCTGCCAGGAGCAGGAAAATTTTAAATTAAAGCCCAGCCCTGATAACTTTGAAGGGACAGGGATGTACCTCAGTGGTTAAAGTGCATGCCTCACATGCACAAGGTCCTGCGTTCAAACTCCAATACCACACGCCACAAAGGTGGGTGTAGTAGCTCATGCCTGTTAAATCCCAGCATTCAGGACACAAAAGGTAGGAAGACTGCTGTGAGTTCAAGGCCAACCTGGGCTACATAGTGAGTTCAGGGCAGCCTGAACTACAAAGTGAGACCTTGTCTCAAAAAAAAAAAAAAAAAAAAATGGGCAGGGGACTTATTAACTTAGTGGTTCTGACATCTGCCTGGCAAGTGCAAGGTCCTGGGTTTGATCCCAAGTTCAATCCCCGGTACCACATACATTTTTAGAACTCTGGTACCACAGTGCTAGGCATAGTGGCTCACACCTGTAATCCCAGTGCTCAGCAGGCAGAGGCAGAAACACTGCTCTGAGTTTGAGGATACACAGTGAATTCAGGACCAGCCTGAATGACAAAGTGAGAGAGACCCTGTCGCAAAAAACCAAAAAAAAAAAAAGTGCTGGGATGTAGTTCAGAGTAAAGGCTCTGGGTTCAATCCCCAATACCACCAAAAGAAGTTTCACTTCATGGCCTTTCTTTGAGATATCTGAACTGCTATCAGCTATACTCTTGAACTGTGCAGCCATTGTAAAGTTACACAAGCACTAATACCAGGGTATCTATCTGATCACACGCACCTGATAACTAAGATGACTGCTGACTGACTAATGGGCAGGCAGCACAGCACAAGACAGTCATGTAACACAAGGGTGATTCAGGACCCAAGTGGCACAGCATGAGATTTTTCATCACGTACAATTTAAAATATGATTTCTAGAATTTTCCACTTAATATTTTCAAACCACAGCTAGTGACAAACACCTGAAATTTCAAAAAATTGAGACCACTTATAAGGTAGAACCGCTAAAATAAAATTGTCAATTTCCTATCTGTCAAGATAAAGGCTGTGTCATTTTCTGGTACAACTATAATACCTAAAGAAAATGTTCACATAGTATCTAAATTCCTCCATAATAAATGGCCTACCCGCCATTTTTATTGTGCTTTCTCAGTGCTTTTCTCCCCTCTGGTAGACTGCTTAAAGAACTCTTATCTGTGGAAGAGTTTTTCCTTGGATCACCCAGGTACATTTTAAGCATTCCTCAATCTGAAATGCTTTGAAATCTAAAAACTTTTAGGTACTGCCATGATGTTCAAAATTTTAGATTTCAGGTCCAGGTACTGTCGTGCACTCAGAAGACTAAGGCAGGAGGACTGCCATGAGTTTACCCTGCCCTACATAACAAGCAAAAAGCAAAAAAGAAAAAGGAAAAGAATTAAATTTTGGAACATTTCTGATTTCTAGATTTAAAATGTTTAACCAGTAAAGTCCATTCAAATATTCTAAACCCTGGGAAAACTCCAAAATCTGAAACAGGCATTTTAGATGAGGAAGAATCAACCTGCATATGTCTTCTTTCAAGACTTGCAAAGGCCAGGGATTTAGCTCAGTGGTTCCGGCGCCTGTCTTGCAAGCGCAAGAACCCGGGTTCGATTCCCAGTAACCACATACAATACTGGGTGTAGAGACTCACACCCAGCAGCAACCAGTACCACATGCCACAGTGCCAGGCGTGGTGGCTCATGCCTGTAATCCCAGCACTCAGGAGGCAGAGGCAGGAGGATTGCTGTGATGAGTTTGAGGCTGAGCTCAGGGCCAGCCTGAACTCCAAAGCGAGACCCTGTCTCAAAAAAACCTAAAAAAAAAAACTTGCAAAACACTAGTCTCTCTAATCCAAAGGCTCAAGCATTTTACCTCAGACTTTTCTTTGAATTGTTCTTTTTCCATCTATAATGCTAAATATGACTCTCTGGCTATCTTCTAGTCTCTTATATTTCTGTTTTCATAATTTAATTTTTGTTTTGCATTGTAGACTAAAAGAAATTCACTGACTTCTAAATTCATGATGATAATTTTACCAAAACTACTTTTTACACTTCCCTTTGTTAATTAACACTTTTAAGGAGTACTGAAGACCTCAAAGATCTTTTGCTTGCATAATTAGATGTACTGACATTAGAAATTTAACCCAATAAGTTTATTTAATTATTATGACATTTTACATCACAGTGTTTAAGAAGTAACTGCTTCCCATAACAGCAAGAATGTTGATGTGTGCGCCAGGGATTCAGCTCAGTGGTTCTGGCTCCTGCCTTGCAAATACAAGGGCCCAGGTTCAATCCGGTAACCACATACAATAATGCTGGGCGTGGAGACTCATGCCCACCACCAATCAGAACCCCATACCACAAGGCGTAGTGGCTCACACCTGTAATCCCAGCACTGGGGAGGCAGAGGCAGGAGGATTGGCTGTGAGTTCAAGGCTGAGCTCAGGGTCAGCCTGAACTACAAAGTGAGACCCTGTCTCAAAAAAAAAAAAAAAAAGTGTTGATCTCTTTTGCAAATCTCTTTAATGTATGACTTCAGAAAATACAGTGGGGGGAAACAAAGCTTGTGTATATAGGGGCTGGGGTTGTGCAGTGGGTAGGGGAATGGGAAAAATTAGAATTAAGTCATGTCATATACTGGTATAAATTCTCACTGTTGAATGTGATCATGATGTGTGTGTATAATGTACCAATAAAGACTCGAATTAAAGAAAAGAAAACACCATGGGATTCTCAGTAACTGCCTCCGTATTTAATCTGCTACAATGAAGATATGTAGCCTGGGGAACAGATCTATATTGCATCCCCTGTGAGAAGTATTCACCCTCAAATGGGTCTTGAGAACCCCCAGAATCCCCTGACCACACTCAGAGAATTGCTGAACTAGAATGAACACAAGCTTCAAAGCTTAGACTGCTTCATTCACCATCGCATCTCTTGCACCTAGGACAATACCAAACCCAGACCAGGCCCAAAAACATTTCAGGAATGAACGAAAAATCAAGTACAATAGTATGAAGGATTCAAAGTACAAGGAACATGAAGTACACAACCAAAACTCACTTTGTCATGGTAATTTTCTCTAAGTGGAATAGGCTGTTTGCAAGAACTCTAAAGTGAATTCACGACTAATTTAAAATTCACTTTAAAAACAACACTTTAAGCTGGGCATGGTGGCACACATATGTAATCTCAGACTGGAGGACAGCCCTAAATTTGAGGCCAGCCTGCACTACATAGCTTGAAGGAGAGGCCAGCTTGAAGGAGAGGATGAGATCCTGTCTCAAAAAATAAAAATGTAGCTCAGGGGCAAAGCACTTGCCTAGTATGTACAGGGCCCTGAATTCAATCTTCAGGACTGTGAAAAATTAAATTTAAAAAAGTAACACTTTAATAATAAATTCTAAACAATACTTTAAAAGTAAACCATTTTGTCACCATAAACACACTTTTAAAAACTTGACATACACACATCAATATAAGTTTCAAACCAGGTATTATAGGCACATACCTATAATCCCAGCACTACGAAGGAGGCTGAGGCAGGAGGATCACCATGGGTTTGAGGCCAGCCTGAACGTACAAGACACTCTCAAAAAATAAAAATAAACAAAAATCTTTATATGATAAATTTTATCCTTATTTTACAAACAAAAGTAACTAAAGATCAGAAAACTTTAAAACAGAACCAAGTTGCCTGCTTTGTCATTAAATCCCATCTCTTAAAAAAAAAAAAACAAACTCCTAAAATCAGAACGCATACTCTTAACCTGATATAGATTTTTTAATTTAATGTCACATACACCTCTGCAACAACTACAAAAATTTGCCCCAGTAAAACTTTAAATTCAAATTAAAACTTTTTAATGAAGTGGTAGAACCTGATTCTAATTTGAGGTAATTGTTAAACTATAAAACAGGAAAGAACAAGGCCAGGGATTTAGCACAGTGGCTCCACTACCTTCCTTGCAAGGCCAAGGCTATGAGTTCAATCCCCAGTATCACAAAAAGAGAAAGAACGTATGAAGAAAGAAGTAAAAGTACAGAAAGCAGGTCATGCTTTTTGAGGGCCAGGGATGTAGCTCAGTGGTTTAGCATCCACCTGGCAACAGTGAAGTCCTGAGTTCAATTCCCAGTACCAAAAACACCACAGGCTTCTTGACCTTTTCACTTCATATCATACATTAGTAAAATACTTTCAGTAATTTTTAAATTTTGGGGCAGCACTTGAAATTAAGTTATTCAAACTATTATATGTCAGTCAGGATTACAACACAATATAAACAGAATCCAAACACTAACTATAAAATTTGTGGCCAAGCTTGGGTATAAATGTTTACTGCTCTGATTATGTCTGTCTCAAAATGCAGAATTAGCAAACTCCCCACCCAGTACACAATTATTTGTCTACTTCCTCTAGTCATCAGGCCACATGTGGGAAACTTTACTTATATAATACACTGTACCTACTACTATTATGTAATACAAGACCCATACAACTCTGCATTCCATCTAACAGAAACAGCACATAACTGATGCAAAATCTCTCCAGTACATCAAAATCAGCAATGATCTGCACAGTTAGACACTATCCTAAGAAGAGAACATCATGTGGCTTCAAAGACAGATGAAATTTAAAAAACAGAGTATCAGGCCAGGGATTCAGTTCAGTGGTAGTATGCCTGCCTGGCAAATACAAGGTCTTCAGTTCAATCACCAGTACTGCAAAAAAATAAAAGTACAAGAGTAAAAGACACAAATACAAATGCAATAGAGAAGCTAATACCCTCTATGAATGACAGTTCTTTGCTAATTCAATGGAAGAGCAATGGAATTTATAGGAAAGAAATGGTATTAAAAAGTTCACAGGGATGGGACTTGCACAGGGCTGCCATGCTGCCACAGGATAGTGAGATGACACTAAAGATGTTTCACTGTTTGGTGTAGAAGGGATAACTAACAGACCAAAAAGATCCAAAATCAGACATCTGGTGGCATTATTTTACCATTTGTTCTTTCAAGTGAGTGCAATGATAGTCTATCTTCTGTGAGAATTGCTCAGCAGCAGTTTTATTGCCTGTATGGTGGCCCTTACCTTGTTGGCTTGTGACCAATGGCCTACTTTGGTGGTATCATACTGAGGAGGATGGAAAGAGCCACTGCGCATTTGCATTTAGGAAGGCAGCTTCGCAAGAGGGTAAGTGTTTTAGAGGCTGAATCAAGAATATTTTGGTTAGGGCTGGGGATTTAGCTCAGTGATTCCAGAGCCTGCCTTGCAAATGCAAAGCCTGAGTTCCATCCCAGGTAACCACATAGCATAGTGCCAGGCCTGGTGGCTCACACCTATAATCTCAGCACTCAGGAGGGAGCAGCAGGAGGACCGCTGTGAGTTCCAGGCTGGCCTGGGCTACATAGTGAGCTTAGAGCCAGCCTGAACTACAAAGCGAGAGCCTGTCTCAAAAAACAGAATATTTTGGTTAGGACTTTTTGTCTGTCCAGAGCTTTAAGTGATACTTGCCTTCAGCACTCTCTTCTCCTTCACAGTACAGCAGTCATCATGGATGTGGTGCTACCAGGTGCCCACCTGCATGGTTACATCAAGTGTAAGGTGGGCAGCAGGAGGAATTTAACAAGCTTGGCTACCTTATGTCCTAGGAGGCGGTTTGTAAGACAAAACATTGGAGATGACCAGACCTCCTGAGAAGAAAGAAAGCTTATGTGTTGTTACTTGGTGAACAACTGAAGAGATTCTTGACTCTCAACTGTTTAGAGCTCCATTCATTTTGCAAAGGAGGGTGCTGGGTTTGTTTTCTGCTTAAAAACTTTATTTAATAAAATGAAACACGTGCCAGGCGTGGTGCCTCACGCCTGTAATCCCAGCAGTCAGGAGGCAGAGGCAGGAGGACCGCTGTGCATTCCAGGCCAGCCTGGGCTACAGAGTGAGCTCAGAGCCAACCTGAACTACAAAGCGAGACCCTGTCTCAAAAAGAAAAATAAAAAGGTTTCATATTTTTTCTAATGGTTGTGGATAGAAAGTAGAGTATCATCGGAAAGACTGTCAGAATTTGTTTCATGGTATAAGTGTGTATGCACAGCCATGTCACAGCAGTATATCCCAAATTAATGTGTTCATTTACATATATAACAGATCTTTACATTTTGATCCATAGTGCACAGGATAATATTCTTAGTCTGTTTCATAGTTCTGTGTGTTTGTATATTATTTCTATAGATTGTTTTCAGAAGTAAATTTTGATTCCCTGTAAATGTTAGCACTTTTGGCTTAGTTAGAAAAGTTAGAAATAATTGTTCATTTTTAATATGTACTTTATGGTGAAATTTCTTAGCTTAGAAATATATACAAGCAGGTAAAGAGTAAATCTGAGTCAGTAATGTTTACTAGTTTCTAAAATTGTATTTTTATTTCAAGGCCAATAATATATAAACAGAATGTTCACAGTTTATGTTGAAAGTGTACCCAGGGATTGCTGCTATTTTATTTATTTTAGAGAAAGGATAGAGAGATTTTACTTTGGAAATCCCTGGAAGATCTTCAGTGGTCTTTGGACTAATAAATGTTGGTCTTAACACTTAAAAAATGTTATTCTTTATGGTAATGAGGATAATATTTTGAATACTTGGCATAATAAATGCCTAAAAGACATTTTGTTTTATGAATCTATTTTTTCTGCTGTAACAAGGATATTGTAAATTATACATTTGTATTAATGGTGTTTCTCAAAGCAATACATGTAACTAAACTAAACCAATCCACAAACTGTTGTAGGCATCTGTAAACTGTTGTAGGTACTATAAACTTCACTGGAGTCTTGATTTAATCAGCAGATTATGTTGTGAATATATTATTAAAATAGTTTAGATGTGTTGTTAAATTGAGTATTTGTCTTTATTAAAGTAGTAACTTACAAAGTGTATAACTTTATATTTGTATAAAGCTCTACTATTTACCAAAAAAATAAAGTGAAAGGGCCTTAATGAGAAGAAAATGTTCAAATGAGAAGGGGAACAAGGGAGGGGTGAGGGGGAAAGGAGTGACAAGAAAAAAAGAAAACTGAACCAAAAAAAGCGACAAAGCATTTTTATATAAAAAAGGAAAGGGGGTAAAGGGAGCATGGAGGGGGAAAGAAGGAGAAGGAAGATACAGGTTTAAATTCTCTATGATATTATCATTATGTACATCTAAAATGTGCCAACAAATGCACTGCTAGAAAAAATAAAGTCGCTGGGTCTTATTAAAACTAAATTATATTCGGGCTAGGGATTTAGCTCACTGGTACCATGCCTACCTTCGAAGCACAAGGGCCAGAGTTCAATCCCCAGCAATGCTAAATAAATAAACAAACAAATAAAAACAAAATTCAGCTGAAATAGTGAGAATCTCTATCCACCTATGTACTACACGTGAAACTCAAACCAAACCATTTTCTTTATGTCAACTAAAGATACTGAGCATATTAATTAACAACTTGGTCTTAAATTAGTATGCAACCAGCCAAGCATGGTGGTACATGCCTATAATTCCAACACCCAGAGACTGAGGCAGGAGAACTGCTGCGAAGCCAAGGCCAGCCTATGCTACACAGCAAATTCAAGGACAGCCTGGACTGTACAGCGAGACTCTGCCTCAAGAATAAATAAATATACATATAACTTAGTTTATATCATTTTATAACTGTATAAACATAGTTTTCCTCAAACTTAAGATTCTATTCAAATAGTTCACATTCCTATATAATTTAATGTTTAAAATAATTTTTTAAATGTAAAGTTTTATCTTGTTTTAAACTTTCAAACAACAATACTAGCACATTTTGAATCATCAATATCTACCTGTTAATAAACTAAACAGCCCTATTCACAATTTATGGTCACACTGGTTCAAAGCTGGTATTCACATCCCTAATTAGGGCAGGCTAAAAAAAAAGCTGAGACAGACCTAATATGTAAATGTGTGTGACGCAAAGCCGAGTGACATCACAGTTTTCACTGAGGCACCTAACAGTGGTGACAGGATGTCTGTCTACCTGAAACAAGATGATTTAGGTGTGCTTACCTCCAAAAGAACCTTCATGCTAAAGCTGATTCCACAAACTTCCACCAGCTACCTGTACAACAAACTACAAGTTTCTGCCCACGAGGTGGCACCTCCCAAAGGGGATGGCTCAGGGGCTCCTGCCTGACACTCAGTTCACCGACTGTGCGCATCTTGGTTGCCTGTCTCGTCCGCCCTCCTCAGCTTCCTCCTTCCTGCTTTTGTCTCCTAACTCTTGAAATTGAGAGGTGCCTGTGATCCTCTTTTCTTACCTACAGTGGAGACACTAACGATGCCACTAGGTCTTACCGTTTTAAATTCTCCCAATATACCAAGAACTTAAAATGTGCATCTCCAACTAAAATACATACCCATACACACTCAGCCCTGCACAGTCAAATACCTCCTACGTCTCCTAACTTGCCAAATCTTTATCACCTACCAAGAACTCTGCCCAGGCCTTCCCTTTTCAATAGACTGCAATTCCATCCTTCTATTACTCAGGTCAAGGACCTGGACTCTTTCCTATAGCGTATCTAAAACACCAGGACATCTTAGACATGTCCTCGTAACGGCCTCCCTGTTTCCATTTTGTCCCCCGCTCTCACTGCCTACTGTTCTCCGAGTGCAGCAGTCAGATTCAGTTCCAATTTACCAGAGTTCGTCACGTTTTTGCTCTGTATGTTCCACGGGCTACACACTAGCAGAGTCAAAGCTAAAATTCTACACACTGCCCCTGAGGGCCTACACAACACGCCCTGTGTTCCCACTGCTCTGACTTCATCTCCCACTTCATTCCTCACCCCACAACACTGTCCTCTTGTTCCACGACAATGCTGCGTTGCACTTTGGACCTTAAGGCACTTTTCTCCTGGAGATCACCATGGATGATTCCCTCCTTTTCTTCAAATGGTGCACAGGTTACCTTATTCCTCCATTTAAAATCCAACCCATCCCCTGCTGTGTGACTCCTTCACTACTCAGCACAGCCCAGGGCTCCTGCCACTGCACAGCCATCACTACAGTTTCCCTTTTATTACCTGCTCACAAGCCAGACAATTTATTATTATTTATGTTTGTTGTTGTAGATTCCCTTACATGTTATTTAGAGGCAAAGAAGGGGGTTTTAGTCTGGTTCAGTGATGTATTTCAAACACTTCATTCCTGGCACACACCACAAGTTCAGTAAGTATACTTGTTGGAAAAGAATACAAAGCAAAAGAGCTTTGGACTTTTGAACATCAACACCCAGAGCTACAAAATAATACAGCAATACCTTTTAAAATTCTCAAAGAAAGTGACTATCATTCTAAAATTCTATACCACCAAAAAACAGAGAAAATGA